>JAJOOH010013011.1:0-15004 GCA_029582605.1 Solanum gracilifrons
TTGAAATGACTTCCAGAAATGAGAGGTAAACTGAGGACCTCTATCTGAGATGATAGACAAAGGGACCCCATGCAACCTCACAATCTCATTAATGTAAATCTTGGCATAATCCTCCGCCGAATCTGTAGTCTTGACCGCCAAAAAGCGAGAAGACTTAGTAACCCTATCAACAATCACCCAAATGGAGTCATGTTGTCTGCGAGTACGAGGTAAACCTGTGATGAAGTCCATGTTGATCACTTCCCACTTCCAAGTAGGAATGTCAGTCTCTTGAGTCATACATCCTGGTTTTTGATGTTCTACCTTGACTTGCTGGCAATTGGGGCACTTAGCCACAAAATATGCTATATCTCTTTTCATACCATTCCACCAATAGACTTCCCGCAGATCGCGGTACATCTTAGTGGCACCTGGGTGAATAGAATATCTGGAATTGTGGGCTTCTGCGAGAATATGCTGTCTCAATTTACCAACATTAGGAACACACAATCTACCTTGATAGCGAAGTACACCATCTCCCCCTTGGGAGAAAACCTCCACTCTTTGATTGTGGACTGCACCCTTAAGCTCAAGCAAGATTGGATCACTGTCTTGCTTTTCCTTAACCTCTACTACTAAAGAAGATTCTGCCCCATTCTGAACCGTTACACCACCATCTGATATGCTCATAAGACGAACTCCTAAGCGAGCAAGTCTGTGAACATCCTTTGCTAGATCTTTTCTTTCTTCTTCAACATGTGCTACACTACCCATAGATAATCTGCTAAGAGCATCTGCTACTACATTTGCCTTACCTGGATGGTAATGCACGCTCATATCATAATCTTTGAGGAACTCAAGCCACTTTCTCTGGCGAAGATTCAACTCTTTCTGGGTGAACACATACTGGAGGCTCTTATGGTCTGTGAACACATCTACATGAACACCATACAAGTAGTGTCTCCAAATCTTTAGTGCAAACACCACCGCTGCAAGCTCGAGGTCATGAGTTGGATAATTCTTCTCAGGTACCTTAAGCTGTCTAGAAGCATAAGCTATAACCTTACCTCGCTGCATCAATACACAACCTAGGCCGACCCTAGATGCATCACAATAGATCACAAAACCATCTGAACTCTCTGGTAGAGTCAAGACAGGAGCTGTAGTTAACCTAGTTTTTAATTCTGCAAAGCTTTTCTCACAATTATCTGACCATTGAAACTTAACCTTTTTCTGAGTCAACCTAGTCAATGGTGAGGCTATGGATGAAAATCCTTCCACGTACCTTCTGTAATAACCTGCTAGACCCAAGAAACTTCTGATATCTGTAGCAGAGGTAGGTCTAGGCCATTGTTTCACTGCTTCTATATTCTGGGAATCTACTCGAATTCCTTCACTAGACACATTATGCCCAAGGAAGGCAACTGATTGTAACCAAAACTCACACTTACTAAATTTTGCAAATAATTGGCGATCTTTGAGAGTTTGCAGAATAACTCTCAAATGACTCCCATGTTCTTCCACATTCCTAGAGTAAATGAGGATATCATCAATAAAGACGATAATGAACAAGTCTAAGTACTGCTTGAACACTCTGTTAATCAAATCCATGAAAGCTGCAGGAGCATTGGTGTCACGCCCCAAACTCGAGGGGCGCAGCTGGCTCCTAATGCCAAAACGCAATCCCGAGCTGACCCTGCTGAACCATTTGCTACTAGCGCATGGCAGGCACACGCAATCAAGAAATCAAACAAGTATATCTCGGCTTAAAACTAAGTCATCGGCCGGCAAGGCCCCTGTCAACTGATCTATAAAAGAAATAGCAACTCCCGGAAGATCATATAAATAAATAGCCAACTAGCACAGAAGTCCTGATTGGGCCGTCGAGGCCACTATGATATCTATACCAAAACTAAAAGCAGGTATATATCAATACAATACAACAAATAACTCACAAGCTTTCGCAAACCAACAACATAGGCCAGCATGGCCATAATGTAGCTATAAACCCCACACACTAGTCTGCAAACCTCTAACAGTAGTAAAGATTGGTGGGACAGGGCCCCAACCTACCCATGAGAATATATACAACAAAAGGTAACAAACCTCCAAACTCTGGCAGCTCCGGAGGAAAGGTTCTGGCCAACCGGATAAAAGTCAATCCTGCTACTGAGGAGGTCTACTCGGTCGTCTGTCAGGACCTGCATGCATGAATGCAGCGCCCCCAAGCCAATGGGGCGTCAGTACAAAATAATGTACAGAGTATGGAAGGCAATAGACTATGATCAGGTATCCTGATATACTGGAATAATGTGATAAATAAATCAAGGATAAGATAACTGTACTGACCTGCTCCTAAATCAAAACGTATCAAAAATAATAAAACAACAACCTAACCAAGCCCCCATAAGCTCGGCAGGTACAAACAACACACAAGACCACCTACTCAGACCCCCATAAGCCCGGAAGGTGCCAATCAACCTGTATACCCCTATCGGTAGTCCCCTAGCCTAGCAGGCAGTCACATATCCTTCTTAGGCATCAACATAGCTTATAGACAACTCATAGCCCTCTTAGGCAACAACATGGCCCTGTAGGAAGCACATAGCCTTCTTAGGCGTCAATATATCCCTGTAGGCAACTCATAGCCCTTCTAGGCATCAATATAGCCCCGTAGGGAACTCATAGCCCTTTTAGGCATCCATATAGCTCTATAGGCAGAACATAACCCTTCTAGGAATAGATCACATTCCTGCAGCTAACCACAATAGCCCAAAGGCAACAATAACAATCAAACAGCTAAAGCAAGCAATTTAGTTATAAGCAACCTATACAAATAGCCTCTGAGTCGTGTCCAACATAAGAATGCTACTACTGAATAAGAATCCCGATAATAGAGGATTATACGCACTCGAGCAGCCAACAATCAACAATAATGGCTACAAGTATAACAACAATAACAACTCAATTACATTGCTCTTAAGCTTTAAGGAAACATGCCATAGGAAGAGAATAGCCTTAACATACCTTTTTTGCTGAATTCACATGTCCTAATAACTTTAATCACAACCCCCCCTTGATACTACAACAAGGCAGGATCATAATCAAACAAAAAAATAGAAGATACAACGAAAATCTGATAAAAGATATGTATTTCCGTCGCAAATTGTTGTTTGTTGCTTATAAAAGCTAAAGTCGATCAAAGAAGGGTCTTACCTCGATCTTAGGTTCGTAATTCGCCTCAAAACTTTCAAATATATTCAAACCCTTGCTATCCCAACACTAAAGTGTGATATGCTACGCAATCAATAAAATAAATTATACCACGATGATGAGCCCAACGCGTAGAACAACTTTCGTCAAGGACTTAAGTCGAGAAAATCTATACTTCACTTGATCCTAGAAATGGGTTTCCCTAATTTCTCTGATTCCTAGCTTAAAAATGAAGAAAGAGATCGAAGAAGAAGATATATGTAACAATCCACCGACTTAGGTCCCCACCTCACGTACCTGCTTGCGCAGTCCCACGAAAATGCGAATATCTCTCTATTCTAAAGTTGTATGAACGAACGGTTTGATGCGTTGGAAACTAGACTCGTAGACCTTCGATTTCATAACTCACGGGAACCATAAATCGTAATAGATTGGGAGAAAACATCTGAGACATTTGACCCAAATTTCTGACAAATTTTTAAGAAGGAATTTACGGTAACTTTTGCCAACTTTTATTTTGCCACTTACCTAACTTCAAAACTTGAGATACAACACTTGAACACTTCAAATATCACATAACACATCATTTTTAGTTTATTATTCACCCTCTTGGTCTTTCCACGAAGATACGAGTTAATTTAGACGTTTTGAAAAGTCGGGGTGTTACATCCTTCCCCCCTTAGAAACATTCGTCCTCGAAAGAAAAATCTGATTCACGTTGTTTAGTCCTTAGGAGTTGCTAAAATTTAGGCGTCTCACATGACAACATAAATATGTAAGCGTTATAGCTCCACCACAACAGTGCAAGCAGATATACAACGACAACCACAATAATAATAAGCAATAATATATATATAAAATCAAATTGGTATCTTATCTTACTGCCCTAATATAAACTGATATAACATCACCCTGGGGTATGAAACAAGTGAGGATATTTGGACCTCATGCCATCCTCAGCTTCCCAGGTCACCTCTTCTCTATTTTTATTCCTTCACAATACTTTAACCGAAGCCACCTCTTTGGTCCTCAATTTAAGGACCTGCTGATCTAATATAGCAACTGGAGTTTCCTCGTAGGACAACTCCTCTATGATTTGAACATCATCAACTGGGACAACCCCAGAAGGGTCTCCTACACAGTTCCGTAGCATCAATACATGGAAAACTGGATGAACATATTTTAGCCCCGAAGGCAATTCTAACTCATAAGCTACTCGTCCTACCCTTCGAAGGATCCGGTATGGCCCAATGAATCTTGGACTAAGCTTTCCTTTTTTGCCAAATCGCATAACACCCTTCATAGGCGAGACTTTTAAGAATACCCAGTCATCGACGCAAAACTCTAAGTCCCTTCGTCGCACATCTGAGTATGACTTCTGTCGGCTTTGAGCTGTTAGCAACCTCTCCCGAATGAGCTTAACTTGCTCCACTGTCTGCTGTTCTAAGTCGGGTCCGATCAACCCCGACTCACCTACCTCGAACCATCCAATGGGGGATCTACATTTTCTCCCATACAAAGCCTCATAAGGTGCCATCCTGATGCTGGAATAATAACTGTTATTGTATGCGAACTCTATAAGAGGCAAGTGGTCATCCCAACTTCCCTTGAAGTCTAGTGCGCATGCCCGTAACATATCTTCGAGTGTCCAAATTGTGCGCTCAGCCTGGCCATCTGTCTGAGGGTGAAAGGCTGTACTAAGATTAACCTCTGTCCCCAGTCTTTTCTGGAAGGACTTCCAGAAGTTGGCAGTGAATTGTGCTCCTCTATCAGAGATAATAGATACTGGGACACCGTGTAGCCTAACAATCTCCCTAATATAGAGCCCTACATTGTCTTTGGCCATAAAAGTAGCCCTGACTGGTAAGAAGTGGGCTGATTTTGTTAGTCTATCAACAATTACCCAAATAAAGTCAAACTTGCGACGCGATCGAGGTAAACCTATAATAAAATCCATATTAATTACTTCCCACTTCCACAAAGGAATGGCTATCTCCTGAACTAGCCCAACAGGCATTTGGTGCTCAACCTTCACTTGTTGGCAGTTAGCACACTGCGCCACAAACTCAGCAACGTCCTTCTTCATCCCGTGCCACCAATAGATATCCTTAATATCATGGTACATCTTCGTAGAACCAGGGTGAATAGAATAACGGGAATGATATGCCTCTTCCATAATTCGATGTCGAAGCCCTACAATATTTGGAACACACAATCGACCGCTATATCTGAGGAATCCATCTTCTGCTATATCAAATGCTAAAGACTGTGGATCCTAAGCCTTAGCTCTAAGCTTCTCTAAGCTAGGATCCTCTTGTTGCTGTGATTTTACTTCTATAACTAGAATGATACCGCTGTGTCCTGAATTGTTACCCGACTATCTTCTGCCTCTAACAATCTAACTCCCAAGCTAGCTAACTGATGCAGCTCCCGCGCTAGCTCACGCTTCTCAACAACTAAATATGATAAAATACCCATAGATCTTCGACTGAGGGCATCAGCTACCACATTCGCGTTTCCTGGATGATATAAAATGTCCACTTCGTAGTCTTTCAGTAACTCAAGCCATCGACGTTGTCGCAGATTTAACTCCTTCTGTCTAAAGATATATTGAAGGCTTTTATGATCTGTGAAGATGTCAACATGAACGCCAGACAAATAGTGTCTCGAGATCTTTAGTGCATGAACAACTACAGCCAATTCTAGGTAGTGGGTCGGATAGTTCTTCTCATGTTTTCTCAAGTGCCTTGAAGCATATGTGATAACCTTACCATGTTGCATTAGAACACATCCTAACCCAACACCAGAAGCATCACAATACACCGCATAGCTTTCTGAACCGTTTGGCAATGCAAGAACTGGTGCTGATGTCAACCTGTCCTTCAGCTCCTGGAAACTATGCTCGCAAGCCTCAGTCCACTGGAACTTAGCTGCTTTTTGAGTCAGCTTCGTTAATGGGCCTGAAATTGAGGAAAATCCCTCTACAAACCTTCTGTAGTACCCAGCTAACCCTAAGAAACTATGAACCTCAGTCGGAGTCATGGGTCTGGGCCAAGTCTTTACAGCCTCAATATTTTGTGTATCAACTGCGATGCCTGCATTTGATACAATATGGCCTAAGAAAGCTACAGAGTCTAACCAAAACTCACACTTAGAGAACTTTGCATAAAGTTCTCGGTCTCGAAGAACCTGAAGGGTTGCTCGCAGATGATTTTCATTCTCATCTTTTGAACTTGAATACACCAAAATACCATCAATAAATACAATTACAAACAAGTCTAGATGTGGCCTGATTATACTATTCATCAGGTCCATGAACATTGCTGGGGCATTAGTTAATCCAAAATACATTACCAAGAACTCAAAGTGTCCATATCTAGTTCTAAAAGCTATCTTTGGAACGTCTTTTTCCCGAACTCGTATCTGGTGGTACCCTGATCTTAAATCAATCTTTGAGAAACACTTAGCACCTTGTAATTGATAAAAAAAAATCATCTATCCTCGGAAGAGGATACTTATTCTTTATTGTTGCCTTATTCAACTGTCGGTAATCGATACACATCCTCAGCGAGTCATCTTTCTTTCTCACAAATAATACTGGTGCACCCCATGGTAAAGCACTAGGCCTGATAAAGCCTTTATCAAGCAAATCTTTCAGCTGATCCTTTAACTCCTTCAGTTCAGCAGGATCCATTCTATAAGGAGGGATATATATGGGTTGTGTATCTGGTAGCATATCGATAGCAAAATCAATTTCTCGTTCTGGAGGGATACCAGGGAGTTCATCTGAAAATACATCTAGAAATTCATTAACTACCGGAATATACTGAAGAGTCGGTGGTTCTGCATCTATATTATGAACACGAACAAGATGATAAATACAACCTTTGGTATTCATCCTCCTCGCCTTAAGATAGGAAATAAACCTACCTTTCAGCGTTGCTGTATCGCCTTTCCATTCTAGAGCTGCCTCTCTTGTAAAGTGGAATCTAACAATATTTGTCCGGCATCGACATTAGCATAACAAGATGCTAACCAGTCCATACCCACAATGACATCAAAATCAACCATCTCTAATTCTACCAGGTCTACAGAGGTCTGGCGGTCGATAATTTCTATCGTGCAACCTCAATAGACTTTCTTGGCAATAATAGACTCACCAACTGGTGTAGATACAATAAAGGGTCGATCTAATGACTTTGCAACTATACATAACCTCTCCGCAACAAATGGAGTAACATAAGACAAAGTAGATCCAGGATCTATCAAAGCGTACACACAATGGGAGTAAACAATCAATGTACCTGTCACAACATCTGGCGATGACTCTGAGTCTTGTCGGCCGGTTTATGAATATGCACGGTTCTGTCCACTACCAGAACTAGATGCTCCCTCTCTTCCTCTGTCTCTACCCCTACGTGCTGAAGTTTGGGGTCCACGCCCTGTAGACTGTGTTGATGAAGAGGAACCTACTACTGACCTGGTCGACTGACCAGAACCACACTGACCTATGGTAGGGCAGTTCCTCCACCCATGCCCCTTTTGTCCACAAGAATAACAACTTGTGGAACCCTGTCTGCACCTCTTGAGATGCATCCTACCATAAGTAATCCAACGCGGCGGGGATGTCCTAGCCTGGCCTGAACCCCTCTGCTGCTGCAAGCCTGATTCTCGTGAACCCTCATCTGAGCTTGACTGTTCCTGACAATCAAATCTACTACCCTGGAACTGCTGTGGTGGAGGCCTAGGTGGCCTAATAAAATATCAGGGTCTGGGACCACCCTGAAAATCTCCCTGCGAACCAGCGGGCCTAGCCCTCTTCTGTCTCTCTCTCTCGACCCTTTCACTCGTATACTGTAGATGTCGACGATCCTCTATGCCCTGTGCGTAGGCCTGAATCCACGAGATATATATATTATCATTTAGCGCTGCTGTAGAACGAGCCTCGATATAGTCTGAGTCAAGCCCTCCCACAAATCAACAAATACTAGTGCATATCTAGCCAATGAATCAAATCTCATCCCGTACTCTCGGACACTCATTCCACCCTGTCGTAGGTTTAGAAACTGGTCCACCTGGCCATCCCTAATCTCTATAGGCAAATAGTGATCTATGAAAAATTCTGTAAAGCTATCCCAAGTGGGTAGAGATCTATCTTTTTCCCTAGATCTCTCCCACTTTCATACCACAATACTGCAACATCACGCAATCGAAATGCTGCTAACTCAACTGACTCAGTCGCTGAGGCATGCATGACTCTGAAGATCCTATGAAGCTGATCAATAAAGTGCTGAGGGTCTTCTCTGCTATCTGTCCCTGTAAACTGTGGATGATTCAAGGCAAGAAATTCACGAACTCTCGAACTTCTGAGCCCTTCAGAAGGTCCAGCAACATCTAGCGCAACCTGTTGGCACTGTGCAGCTACTAACTGTGCTAACATATATACTGCACTCTTGAAATCCTGATCAGATGGAATAGGAGGAACTAAAGGTGGTACTGCTGATGGATCTGGAAGTCCTGTAGCCCTCCGAGGCTCCTGAAGCTGTGGAGAAGCTATAGGGGGCTGAGAAGATGTCTCCCCCTGGGTCTCACAATGGGCTACCTCAACCTATGGTAACCTGTCGGTACCCTCGATTGCAGTTGTATCTAGCCCCTGGCTAGTTGTGGTCTGTCTAGTATCAGTCATCTCTATCTGCATACAAGTATCAATTATAAACTAGAAACATAAACCCTTAAGACACCGCTCTATAGCACGAGGTGAGCAAAAGAAGGATAGTCATTCTAAAATGCCCGGTAGCTTCTTGGCTATCGAATGTGATGCACAACACATTTATAAATAAGACTCTACTAGACATGGCTTGCAGACTCCCTAGGATACGAAGTTGCTCTGATACCAAGTTTGTCACGCCCCAAACTCGAGGGGCATAACTGGCTCCTAATGCCAAAACTCAATCCCGAGCCGACCCTGCTGAACCATTTGCTACTAGCGCATGGCAGACACACGCAATCAAGAAATCAAACAAGTATATATCGGCTTAAAACTAAGCCATCAGCTGGCAAGGCCCCTGTCAACTGATCTATAAAAGAAACAGCTACTCCCAGGAGATCATATAAATAAATAGCCAACTATCACAGAAGTTCTGATTGGGCCGTCGAGGCCACCATGATATCTATACCAAAACTAAAAGCAGGAATATATCAATACAATACATCAAACAGCTCACAAGATTTCGCAAACCAACAACATAGACCAGCATGGCCATAACGTAGCTATAAACCCCACACATTAGTCTACAAGCCTCTAAGAGTAGTAAAGATTGGTGGGACAGGTTCCCAGCCTACCCATGAGAATATATACAACAAAAGGTAACAAACCCCCCAACTATAGCAGCTCCGGAGGAAAGGGCCTGGCCAACCGGATAAAAGTCAATCCTGCTACTGAGGAGGTCTACTCGGTCGTCTGTCAGGAACTGCATGCATGAATGCAGCGCCCCCAAGGCAATGGGGCGTCAGTACAAAATAATGTACAGAGTATGAAAGGCAATAGACTAAGATGAGGTATCCTGATATACTGGAATAATGTGATAAATAAATCAAGGATAAGATAACTGTACTGACCTGCTCCTAAATCTAAACGTATCAAAAATAATAAAACAACAACCTAACTAAGCCCCCATAAGGTCGGCAGGTAAAAACAGCACACAAGACCACCTACTCAGTCCCCCATAAGCTCGGAAGGTGCCAATCAGCCTGTATACCCCTATCCGTAGTCCCCTAGCCTCACAGGCAGTCACATAGCCCTCTTAGGCATCAACATAGCTTATAGACAACTCATAGACCTCTTAGGCAACAACATGGCCCTGTAGGAAGCACATAGCCTTCTTAGGCGTCAATATATCCCAGTAGGAAACTCATAGCCCTTCTAGGCAGTAATATAGCCCCGTAGGCAACTCATAGCCCTTTTAGGCATCCGTATAGCCCTGTAGGCAGAACATAACCCTTCTAGGCATAGATCACATTCCTGCAGCTAACCACAATATCCCGAAGGCAAGAATAACAATCCAATAGCTAACAGCGAGCAATTTAGTTATAAGCAACCTATACAAATAGCCTCTAAGTCGTGTCCAACATAAGAATGCTACTACTGAATAAGAATCCCAATAATAGAGAATTATACGCACTCGAGCAGCCAATAATCAACAATAATGGCTACAAGTATAACAACGATAACAACTCAATTACATTGCTCTTATGCTTTAAGGAAACATGCCATAGGAAGACAATAGCCTTAACACACCTTTTTCGCTGAATTCACATGTCCTAATAACTTTAATCACAACCCCCCCTTGTTACTACAACAAGATCATAATCAAACAAAATAATAGAAGATACAACGAAAATCTGATAAAAGATATGTATTTTCGTCACAAATTGTTGTTTGCTGCTTATAAAAGCTAAAGTCGATCAAAGAAGGGTCTTACCTCGATCTTAGGTTCGTAATTCACCTCAAAACCTTCAAATATATTCAAACCCTTGCTATCCCAACACTAAAGTGTGATATGCTACGCAATCGATAAAATAAATTATACCACGATGATGAGCCCAACGCGTAGAACAACTTTCGTCAAGGACTTAAGTCGAGAAAATCTATACTTTACTTGATCCTAGAAATGGGTTTCTCTAATTTCTCTGATTCCTAGCTTAAAAATGAAGAAAAAGATCGAAGAAGAAGATATATGTAACATTCCACTGACTTTGGTCCTCACCTCACGTGCCTGCTTGCGCAGTCCCACGAAAATGCGAATATCTCTCTATTATGAAGTCGTATGAACAAACGATTTGATGAGTTGGAAATTAGACTCATAGACCTTCGATTTCATAGCTCGCGGGGACCATAAATCTTAATATATTGGGAGATAATGTCCGAGACATTTGACCCAAATTTCAGACAAATCTTTAAAAAGGAATTTACGGTAACTTTCGCCAACTTTTATTTTGCCACTTACCTAACCTCAAAACTTGAGATAAAACACTTGAACACTTCAAATAACACATAACACATCATTTTTATTTTATTACTCACCCTCTTTGTCTTTCCACGAAGATACGAGTTAATTTAGACGTTTGGAAAAGTTGGGGTGTTACAATTGGTTAGTCGAAATGACATAACTACAAATTCGTAATGACCATACCGAGTTCTGAAGGCTGTCTTCGGAATATCACTATCTCTGACTCTAAGCTGATGATAACTTGATCTGAGGTCTATCTTTGAGAAATGACTAGCACCCTGAGGTTAGTTGAACAAGTCATCAATCCTGGGGATAGGATACTTATTCTTGATTGTGACCTTGTTTAACTGCCTATAGTCAATGCACATTCTGAAAGAACCATCTTTCTTCTTCACGAACAACACTAATGCACCACATGGCGAAATACTATGTTTGATGAAGCCCTTATCTAGAAGGTCTTTCAACTGCTCTTTCAATTCCTTAAGCTCAGCTGGAGCCATTCTGTAAGGAGGAATAAAGATAGGCTGGGTGTCTGGAAGGAGATCAATTCCAAAGTCTATTTCCCTTTCGGGAGGAACTCCGGGAAGATCATCTGGAAACACTTCTGGAAACTCATTGACTACAAGAACTGACTCAAGAGTTGGGGATTCAGAACTAGAATCCTTAACCCGAACTAGATGATAGAGATAACCCTTAGAGATCATCTTTCTGGCCTTAAGGTAAGAAATGAATTGACCCATATGCGCTAAGCTACTACCCTTCCTTTCTAGGATTGGTTCGTCTGGAAACTGAAAACGAACAATCCTAGTTCTACAATCGACTGAGGCATAACAAGAATGTAACCAATCCATGCCTAGAATGATATCGAAGTCTACCATTTCTAACTCTACAAGATCTGCTGAGGTGACTTGCTGAGAAACTATGATAGGGCAATTTCTGTATACTCATCTAGCTATTACTGGGTCACCGACTGGAGTAGAGACTGAGAAGGGTTCTGAAAGAGTTTCTGGGCAAACACTAAATTGGACTGGTATGTAAGGAGTTACAAAAGACAAAGAAGCCCCTGGATCTAATAATGCATAAACGTCAAGATCAAAGACTCGTAACGTACCAGTGGCTACATCAGGAGAATATTCCTGATCTTGACGAGCCTGAAGAGCATAGAGCATGTTTTGGCGTTGTCCGCCACCAGTACTAGAAGAGTTACCCTGCTGAGTCGGGCGACCTGCTGGTGCTGCTGAAGTTGTAGACTGAGCTCTACCATTATTTCCTCATTGACCCTGTCTAGAAGGACAATCCTTCAATCTATGACCAGACTGACCACAACCAAAACATCATTCCTTACCTACAAGGCATTCGCCCGGATGGTTCTTACTATATTTCGGGCAAGTTGGGTAAGTTTTGGTGCCTGAAACACTACCTTGTGACTTACAGCCTGACGCCCTACCTTTCTGATCATTACGGAACCTAGGGGATGGAACACTAGCTGATGAAGGGGCTGGAATCGAAGACTTCTGCTGAAAATGCGAGAGATTTCCACCACCCAATTTCTGTTGGGAATACTCGTAGTTACCTGTTCTTGCTTTCTTAGTCTCCTTAGCCTGTTCCCTAAGCTTATCACCCTCAACCTGCTGAGCATGAGTCACGAGCCTAGAGATGTTCATGTCTCCCAACAACATATCATTCCTGCACTCGATCTTCACTAAGTCTGACACTCCATAGAGAAACTTATTCATCTGAGCCCTGGAGTCAGCAACCATGTGAGGAGCATACCTGGAGAGTTGGTTAAACTTGAGCCCATATTCTTGGACAGTCATGTTACATTGCCTCAAGTTCATAAATTCCCGGGCCCTTGCTTCTCTCAACTCTATGGGGAAAAACCTGTCAAGAAAGGTTTCGCTGAAACAATCCCAACTAATAGGAGCGACATTTGTACCCCTGTTCTCCTTCCACTGAGTATACCAGATATGACCTACATTTTTCAGTTGGTAAGATGCTAACTCAACCGGATCATTCCCAGTGACCTGCATCACCTCAAAGATCTTCTTGATCTCATCTAAGAAATTCTAGGGATCTTCACTAGTCTGCGATCCTAAGAACTCAGACGGATTCATCCTAACAAATTCACGGACCCTTGCTGCTGCTGATCCACCATTTGCATTCATAGGAGCTTGAACCTACTGATTGTTCTGGTTAGCGACACTCTGAGCCAACATCTGAATGGCATTCCTGAATTCAGCATTTGAGACTTACTGATCTGGAACTGGAGGAACTGCGTTTGCGTTCCTAGCATACGCATTCCTGGCATAAGCTCTACGAGGAGGCATGATCACTGAAACATAGAACATCGAGTTAGAATGGAATTTAGATCATACCTTACGCACGATAAGAGTAACAAGAAAATGCAGATTTCCTAAAACACTTTGCAGCCTCCCTCTCATTAAATGTGGCGCGCACTACACACCCATGAAAATGACTCTACCTAGTGCGGCTTTTCAGACATCCTAGGACACTTAAACTTAAGGCTTTGATACCAAGTTTGTCACGCCCCAAGCTACCCCCGGGACATGGACACGGGACCTAGGATCACAAGTGATCCCAAGCTAACCCTGCTGGCATGATCATGAGCATCCTAAAGATAATAAACTGATGCGGAAGCTAAATCATAAATAAGATGAAAAGATGGGGAATATCCATATACTATAACTAAGATAAATGAAAACTGGTGAGTTTAATACAAAGAAGATATTAACTCAATACTAAGCTGAATCTATCTATGTCTGAAAATAGCCTCTAACTGACTAGAAATGCTGGGACAGGCCCCAGCTAAGTCTAGCAAAACTGAAACTAAAGGACTAAAATACTGAAAGATGACATGACTATTGTCCTCGAAAAATGAGGACTCACCACTGATGCTGCTGAACTGGAGATCGGGAACCGATCTAAGCGTGATTTGGGTGCTGAGAACCTGAACCTACATCACGAGAAGATGTAGCGCACGTATGCATTAGTACTTTAAAGGTACTGAGCATGCAAGATAGAGTAAAGCTGAAATAACATATAACTGAACAAAACAATAAAGAAATGAAATAATATGAACATGAGATAGATACTGAAAATACTGAATGCAATGACCAATTTATAACATGCTGACTGAATACTGAATGAACTGTAAATGTGGTCAATGCAATATAGTCTGACTGAACTGTGGGAGCTACTAATAACCGACATAAAACCACATGATCTAAATGTGGAGTCCAATGTATACGTCCCATCGATAGGACCCAATATACCCTGCTAGAGGTATAGAGGCATGCTGGCATGATCACTAAATTGATGTTTCCCACAGAGGGGACTTACACCTACGTGGCTCGTAGTTCTGGGACTACATGGGTAGCTGAACCCTAGTCCAACTCGGTATTATGCTACTCCCAATGAATTAAGTAGTTAACTGGTTATGACTGAATTTCTGTAAATACTGGATAGCTCGAACTGAAAATGCAAACTGAGAAAGCAACAATTAATTTGATAATGATGCATTCATAAACTGAGGCATGTGTATCTGAATAAGTGAAATATCTGACCTAGCTTTTGTAATTTAAGAACTAAAGAAATACATAGCTAGGGTTCTGAAATTCATGCGATAAACTGAGCAATAACATGATAATAACTAATTCATAATGATCTGCTGTAATTCTAGAAACCCTAGGTCTATTCATAATAAGGGAATCAAGAAACTGACTGAATTCTAGGGACCTAATGGGCGAAAGGAACCCAATAGTGAAATCCCACATACCTGGTGA
>JAJOOH010013012.1:0-14177 GCA_029582605.1 Solanum gracilifrons
CTTTGTATTTTACCTTTATGAATAGAAAAATTGAATTACAGTAGGAAACTGATCAAAGCAAATACCCAACATACCCCACTCTCACCCAACCCCCAACCCCTGCCCTTCGCTCCCTCCCTCCCTCATCCCATCCTCATAATTTTGTCTTAGATATATAGATAGATGTTTTTAAATGATATATTTTACTTGCATATAGAACACAAGAAAATAAATAAGAAACCACTAATTACTTTCCTAGAAATAAAACCTTTTCCTTTCTACCAACATGGCAACTCTATTTGATAACTCATTTCCAACTTCTTCTTTTCTTAAATCTTAAGGGTACTCTTATGATTATACATGATGAAATTTGGGAATAACTCTTTTGTTTTTGTAAGGTAGAAGGGGAAAAGAAGATCTCCAAACAAGTAATTGAAGCTATAGATTATGAAACAAAGATGCTCACACTCAAAGAATTTGAAGGAGATCTGGTGAATAAATACAATAATTTTAAGGCAACTCTTCATATCGAAACAAAATACGACATCGATTTGGTAAGCTGGACAATAGAGTATGAAAGGCCAAATGAAAATGTCCCAGAACTAGTAAAATTGCTGGACTTCATTATTGGTATGACCAAAGCTATTGATGATCACCATGTCAATTGATAATATTGAAGGGATCTCATATATATGCATGTGAGCTTTACATAAATACCCCACTCCATGCTATGTTTATTGTTTGAGAGTATATGGTAAAAATAATAATCCATATGTTGGTTGTGTACTTTAATTTTTATTTGGTTTTTATCTTTGGTGATTTCATGTTTGTTGTGCCTTCTCATGTAACCTTTGTGTTGTGTAATAAGACATGGGTATGAAGTTCATATTCACCTCCTCCTAATTTGTATAGCGGTATTTTATTTTTATTTTTCTGAAAAAATGATCAAATATATTCTCGTACTATCAGAAATAGTTTTAATATTTATAATTTGACATTTAAATTTGCCTTCATTTAGATATAAGAACATGTGTAAAGTTCGAAATCAAATAATCCGATCTCACTTTTAAATAGTCAATTCATTTTTATTTTTATTTTCATTATCATCTTCTCTTTGATTGTCTGTGAATTGGATTTACATTTACTTATCCACTGTGTTGCCACATGATGTCTCAAAGACTCAAATTGCCCCTAAGGCCTAGCTCGATTGGTAAAATGTGGAAGATTTGTGGCTTTGGTCGTAGGTTCAAGCCCCACACCATGTATAGCGAAGTTCAGTATTTAAATGGAGAAGGATAGAGGAGCAGATTCATTATTAACCAAATTTAGAAGGTTGTAATTGATCCAAAGAGCGGGTCACTGACGGATTTCTCGATTTTAAGAAAAATGTTCCTAACATATCGTTGAAATTGAACATCACGTTTTGGTTTTACATAAAGTAAGTTATTAGAAGAATATTTTTCAAAAAAAGTTGTGAGAGTATAAGATTATGGGATCGTTGAATGGAATCATAAATTGATTGAGCTTTTAGCTCAATGTGTAATTTATGTTTTCATATATTTCTTTTACATTATATGATTATTAGAAGTTCCATTCGTAATTATTACAAGGAAAATAGCTTGTAGGTAACTAGTTGGAAGCTTCACAGTATTAATCTATATATTGATTATAATGAGATGTAATGACAACAACATCAGAGTGGCGCAGCGGAAGCGTGGTGGGCCCATAACCCACAGGTCCCAGGATCGAAACCTGGCTCTGATATTTTTCAGAAGCAAGCTTCCAAACTCCACTTATTTTTTTCCTTTCTACGTAAAACATATTTTTTTGTCAACTGCACTTTTGATCATATATAAAAAAAATTCATTTTAAAATGTTGGTCAAAGTTCACATAATTTGAATCTCAAAAAGCAAATTTGGAAAGTGAGAATACAAGAAATGGACGACATATCTTTGCTTTTTATATGACCATGATATTGGAGAGCTACCAAGATAACCTGTGATGAAAGTTCAATCGAGAAGATCTCCATCCATTCAATATTTTAATGTCGATTTTTTCTCATACGATCAATATACAACTACTAAAAATCAGGCATGTAGCGATTTTAAAACGATTGTAGTAAATATAATATGATGCTTCTATTGAAAGGCTAAACTCTCACCTTCTTCTAACATCTTTCTTCTAAATTTACATTTCCTATAAATTAGTATCTTCATATGCAAAATAAGCCAAAAGAATCAACTGTGAACAACATATATATGTGACAATTTAGAGATGAAATTAGAAATTAAATTTCATAAATTCTGAATTTACCATCAAACTCATTGTCCTCATAATTACTCAATTCACAATTTAAAGATCTATACATATTTGATAATTTTGCAATATAAATCTAAAGAAGGGTAGATCTAGAGGGGGCCAAGGGTAATCACTCAATGCCCTCGATAAGAGATGACACTATATGTAATATATAGATTGTGAATCTTTTGAGCACAAGAGTAGACGTTAGTGATTTACGAATTCAAAATTCAACTTGAGTCTCCAAATTTGAATGTTAAGATACTTAATCTGTCAAAATTATTGATATCAATCTTACTAAGATGAAAATCAGAAGCCCACCAATCCTATCACTTTTCTTTCATTATACATGGTCCCAAACAATACAAGATATTCTCACTCTAACTCTAATCTCCAATGTTACATGTCAACCACAAGACTTCAAATCCTACGTGTCCTTCAAACACACCCCTGAAAATCAGCCATGATAAGAATTAGATAAGGCTTTACTCATTTTCAACCGTCCGATCAATCCATCTTCTCATCCAACGCTCAAAATCCTCTCTTCCATATATCAAAAATCAGTACCTTCTTCACCAATATAACCAACTATAGTCTCTACATTTCCATCACATCCCAATTAATTCGCCGATCGAGTTTCCATAACCCTAATCTAGCTCCACCATGGCCACCGCCGCAGCTACATCCTCATTCATCGGAACACGGCTGCCGGAAATCCACTCCGGTGCCGGTAGAATCCAAGCCCGATTCGGATTCGGACAGAAAAAAGGCGCACCGAAGAAGGTTGCGAAGAAGCAAATTCCGGACAGACCGTTGTGGTACCCAGGAGCTAAGTCACCGGAGTATCTAGACGGAAGCCTTGTTGGTGACTACGGATTCGATCCGTTCGGTTTGGGGAAACCGGCGGAGTATTTGCAATATGATTTGGATTCGTTGGACCAGAATTTAGCGAAGAATTTGGCTGGTGACATTATTGGAACGAGAACTGAAGTTGCTGATGTGAAATCAACTCCGTTTCAGCCTTACAGTGAGGTTTTTGGGATACAGAGGTTCAGAGAATGTGAACTGATCCATGGAAGATGGGCTATGTTGGCTACTCTTGGTGCACTCACTGTTGAGTGGCTCACTGGTATTACATGGCAAGACGCCGGAAAGGTACTCATGTGATACTTTTATATATCCTGTCCTTTATATGCAATGAAAATGTTTATTAGTTTATTTCTATGAAATTTATGTAGATCGTCACTGAAGAATAATAGGCGTAGTGGTAATTGCTTCCATTTGATCCCTACTTCATTTTCAACAACTCCTGCATGCTTTATATTTTGTTGTTTTTCTTTCCTTTCATATATGTTACTCCTATATTCTGGCCGCATCTTTTTATTTGTTCACTTATACTAAATTAATAATAATTTATTTCTCTATTTTTACCAAATTAAATTAGATTTATTAGTTTCTTTATCATAAAGTAGCACTAACTAGTCAAACTTGGAGACTGTTTGTCCTAGTGGGAGGTCAAAATTCACTCTTTTAAAAAAAAAACGATCAGTAAAATTGTTTTTATATAAAAGTAAAAAGTTAAAAACAATTTCTACTTCTTAGAATAAATAGCAGAAGCATACAATTTTGTTTTTTCAAGGAGTATGATTTAGCCTATAAGTTCTCTCCATCAAAGTCAGATTGACAATTACATTCACTCGTTTTGGTTGCTTTTTAGTATTTGTTGCTTTCCTTTCTACAAATAATTAAAAGGAAAAGGGTACTAAATTCAGATGTAACGTAATTTAGATCAAGTTTAGGTTAATTACACGTAAAAATATTTGTTGCTCCTTAAATAGTTAGTACATCAAACAATATTGATTTGTTATATATTAAATATGTTTTAGTAAGGTGAGCATATTCGTGATTAAGTAATAGAAATTTATAATGGAAGCAGTACATATATAATGCTATTTTTTAATATAAATTTTGAGTATATATGGAAGTTTGTACCGTCTAATTAGTGAAACGATTTGCATAGGTTGAGTTGGTTGAGGGATCATCCTACTTAGGGCAACCACTCCCATTCTCCATTACAACATTGATCTGGATTGAGGTTCTTGTGATTGGATACATCGAATTCCAAAGGAACGGCGAGCTTGACCCAGAAAAAAGGCTTTACCCAGGTGGATCATTCTTTGACCCATTGGGCCTTGCTGCTGACCCGGAGAAAAAGGCCACGCTTCAACTCGCTGAGATCAAGCATGCTCGCCTTGCCATGGTTGGGTTCTTGGGCTTTGCTGTCCAAGCTGCTGCTACTGGAAAAGGCCCACTTAACAACTGGGCTACCCACTTGAGTGACCCGCTTCACACTACCATTTTCGACACCTTCGGATTCTTCTCTTAAGCAACATGCATGCATGGTTTTCGTTGAGGATGGTTTTTACGTATATTATATTCATCTTCATCTTCATCTTCATCTTGTAAAAAATTGTAACATTAATTTGACACTATTTCAAGGAGAAGCTTATATCAGACTTGTTGTTTAATTAAGCTAAGTTTGATTTTATCATCATTCATTATCTTTCCCTCAAATATTCATGATTGTACTTCTTCTTTAGACTGCATTATTGATAACGGTAGGTTCTTCACAATGGACATAAGATTAAGTATTAAACGATAACTACATTATAATTGGAATTGGACAACAATAATATTAATATGGCTTCACAATACTTGACACGAGAAAGTTTAACTTTAAGTTCCCTAATATCAGTTGTGATTATTCATCAATAATGCTAATTAGAGATTTCACATTAGCATGGAATGGGTCCTTTAAACTAGATCCGGTAACCAATGAAAAGTTAAGAACAAAGATATTAAAACAAATACTTTTTTTTTAAGAAATAAAAGATATTTTATATATAAATAATATGGGTACAAATATGTTTATTCCCCTTATTCTTCTCCCTTGATTATAAAACAGTATGGGTACAAAGAATACTTTACTCATTTAACGTTACCAATTCTAATCACCAAGTATTAGAAATTGCTCTTATAATTGCTATTCAACTTAAAAGAAAATGTAATTAAAAAAAAAAGTAAAAACTAGAAATAGTGATTATCAATTAAGTTCTAATATCTTATACAATACTTTACTCACTAAGTCATTAATTCTAAAATTCTTAATCATCAAGTATAAAAATTGTGTCCATTATGAAAATGTCTAAAACACTTTTGTATCTATTTACTCGAATTCAAATTAGAAGCTACAGTATATTTTTTTTATGGTTTTTATCCATGCCATAGCTCCAAGATTGTGAAGTTAATCAGCTTGATAGATGGTAAATCGGAAATGTATAATCATCATAAGTTTCTTGAGCATTTCTCTAGATTCGTTGATAATCGTTGCAGTAAAAATAAATGAAGCAGAGCAATAATCCTGGATTCATTTTCCTACTAAATAATAATAAATATGTTTTTATATAATAAATATTTTTTAAATATTTGAAAATCATCTCAAAAAGGTTTTACTTGATTATGTTATTAATATAGTTTAGTTTAAATTATAGTTATAACTTTGAGTCAATTAGTTTGTAATTAAATAATTATTTCGTTAAAATTAAAAAAATTGTTAACTAATCAATATCAATTTATCTTATTTAATTACTAGTCAAACTTATCCTAATTAACTAAGTTTGGCTCTCCAATTGGCTATAATTTAGATTCATATGGCCAAAGCTTAAATTGAATTACCCTTCAGCCGACCCAATTCCCAGCTGAGGCCCAATAACTTCAGCAATACAATCGACCCAATTCAATTCCAACTCCAACAAACGATAGAGGTACCCATTAGCGATACCACAAAAGAACAGTACATCGTTCTACGAGCCCAGCTCGCGAATTGAAAAGAGAGTTAGTATCTCCCTTTTTGTTCACTCTCCACTGGAGCTCGTCGGAATCCGGTGAAGCTCGGCTTGTGGTGGAGGATCGTTGTCGCTAGCTCGTTTTCCAGTTCGCTGCTCCCATAAAGGTAAATTTCTTTTGATCTTCGCTCGTTTTTAGTTGATGTTTCGCTTTAGAACTGAAACTCTCTGTTATTTCTCTCCTGTTTTCTATTCTTTGTGGTCTGCTGTTGAAATCTGATAGTGGATCGTTTGGTTTCAGTTGGCGTTTCTCTTTAGTTGTTGAAGATGAAAAATATGTTTCTTCGTGTATGATTTAAGCCTACAATTCGTTAGGTAAAAGTTTGAGTTTCCTTACTGTTGGTTCATTTTACTCTATTTTGGGGAAGTCGGCTGAAACTCTGACTCGTTTTGCTTAAAATAGTTTGATGTTCATTCGATTTCGACTGTGAATGTGTTAGCTATGCAGGCTTCTTTTCTTCATGGTTCGCTTGTGCCATTGGCTGTCTTATCTGTCGTTTTGAATTCTCATATGTGCTAGCTTAATATCGCAGAGCTTGTCTCTATTTCTTGCAATTTGAATGTTGTCTTTATCTTGTGCATTTCAGCTAGTAGTTGTAGTCTTGTTTCGACTTGGCTCCCTTGCTTACTGTTAGTTCGTCTCTCGAATGTGTCTTTTTCCTTTATATGTTGGGCTGCTTTGATTAAAAAAATAAATCTGTTTGTTGCCTTTTCTTTCTAAACATAGCATCTGTTTCTTGTCTCATTGGCTGCTAATTTGATTAAGAAAGCTCCTAAGTAGCATGGTCAATAACATAAAAATAGCTTCATCACTGCCTTCCAACTCTTTACATAGAATTTGATCCCTCCGTCAGTGATTAATTTTGTTTGTTGCGTTAGAGTGTCAAGGTGATAGTTTCTTAGAAATATTGTGAATGATCACTTGTTCTGTATTGCTAGTTTCCTTGTATGAATTGAGTCGTTTTTAATTAAAAGTGGCTGTTTAGAGTTAAATTTTGACGAATGTTTCAGTTGGTTGATTTGTTGGTTCCTTTCCCATCTTTAGTTCCTATTTAATTATATCATAATTCACTGTTTGGGTTAACTGCTAGTTGGTTATCATAGTTAGCTTTTGAAAATCCTCGTGATAGTAGTGAATAGCCTGTTTAAGCCTTCCCCTTTGCTGCTCACCTTAAATAAAGTCAATAATGGTATTAGCTAGTTAAGTGAGCAGCCTCTCTTTGCTTTCTTGGTTTATTTTCGTGCATCTGATGTAGTCTAAATCATTGTTTGGTTATTGTTAATTGTATGAAGTATTTCGATCCAGTTCCTCTTTCTCTTTTGGTATGCTAATCTTTATTTTTGTTTTGTTGCATGTGAAATCCATCCGAGTACTCTTGGACTCTATTTTTCCTTCCCTAACACGCTATTCTAGATATTATTGCCCAATGAAGCACTATACAATGAACATGCGATATTTTTATGCATTTTGTTTCACATATAACTGTATTTTCACTTTCCTTAAAAATGATGTCAGTTTTCTGTTTTTGTCTTGGTGGAACTAATACCTCAAATTTTGACCAAGTAAGGAATCGCAGGGCAAAACAGAAGTTTGAATTTGAGAAGCTTATTGAAGCAATTTGCTAGCTTAGACTTCCATTTTGAGTATATTTAAAGTATTTTGTCTCTTCAAAACTTCCCTCTTCTTGTGAACGTTCTCACAAATAGAGATGGTCATGTCCTGTTAGCTTAAGAAACTGGTAGCCATTATTTCCGTGTGTACAATCTCTTAGCAAGCTAAGACACTACATATTGTGGTCTGACAGTTCATAAGTCGGAACTAATTACTCGTGGAATAGAGGGGAAAAGGTGATGAGCTCATTTGTTAGTATGACATTTATGTTTTACCTTCTTATTGATGGAGAGCTTTATCTTATGTTTATTTCTTGCTATTCGAGGAATTTCTTAAAATGGGATGTATATTCTTTCACTAAAATCTTATAGATTAAGCTTTTATCGTAATTGGATGAGCTTTCTTTGACCAATAATGTATACGATTTCATGCTTTCTGCTGGTTCTTTGTCAAAGGTGTGAGACTGTCCAGATTTTAAGGACTATTATGGAATTTGATTTAGCTGATCAATCTCCACTTCAAATTGTTGGGCCCATGCTAGCACCGGCTTTGCTGCATCTAGTATAAGTATATAATTAATAAAAAGGCTGATTAAATATAAGAGTTACAGGCCTGGACTAATATTCACAAAGAAAAATTATTTTCTTGAATAGTATCTTAAGTTAGAAATAAATATACTACATAACTACTAGAATTATTTATCTTTAAACTTTTTTTTTTTTTTAATTTTTATGTAGAGATTGTTTAAGTTGATATGCTTGTTGACACAAGCCCAGCAAACCAATCCACTGGCTTTGGCAGACCCATTTAGAGTCCACAGTAGGCCCAGATTGTTCTATCCTTCTATCATCACTCTTCATCAGCGATAACCATCATCGGCTGCCGGAGCTTCCCTTCAATTTCGTTCCTTTCTCTCTTATCCTGTGGCTCTATATCATCTGTATGTCTTACTTCCCCTCTATTTAGTTGATTCATGTAACAGTGAAGTTATTATGATATGTTTGCAATATTAGTCCTAGAAAGACAAGACTTAAATAGAGCGGGGCTCATACAGATGAGTTATATAGCTGATGCTCAATTAATCTGATTGAATTTACCATTCAGCAAGCGTCTACTAGAGGATTGGGTTGGAACTAGCTGTTAAAGTTGTTACCTTGCAGTAAGAAATAATAAATACAAGAAAAAGTCTAGCTTCTGTTTATAGCTGCGGATTTATCTTTTCCTAGAAAAATTATTGATGGATTTACTCAACTCCTAGTGATTAATGTGCGCTAAATTCATGCTTAGCTAATCGCAGATAGTGCCAGATAATATATGCTCCTTTTTGTTGGACCAAAATTACATTGCAGTTGTTGCAACTATTTTAAAGAGATAATTCTTTGAAAATGTGGGGTGGGATGACATGGGCCTAAACAGATATAGGGGTTCATCCTGATCTAAGTTGCTTGGACTCTCCAAAATTGCTGCAGCACCCGTGTCGGATCCTCCAAAAATGCACTACTTTTGGAGGATCCGACACGCACTCGTCGATGTTTCTGAAGAGTCTGAGCAACATAGATCCTGACTAGTTTGGGATTGATGAGAAGTTGATTGAAGTCTTTCACAGTGTTAAACCACTGCATATTTTGAAATAGGATTGATAACATGCTTACTTTGGAAAGACATATTTGCTGATTTTTTTAAAGTCTCTTCTTGGGTTTGAACAGTGTGGCAGATGATTTAAGGCCGATTATGGGAACTGTGAATTTCATCTGGAATTTAACTAAGAATTATTTCACCTTTGGGCTCATAGGCCTTACCGTCTCTGATCGTTATGCTAGTATTGTTCCTGTTGGTGGCATTTCAATGTCTCCTACATTTAATCCACATGATGACAGTTCCATGAGAGCCTTGACTCGTAACTACTCTTTTTTCTCTCTTTTAAGTTCTTAAAGTTTCGTGCTGCGGGCATGGATGAAACTATCAGCTAGTCATTATGGTGCAGGTGACTTTGTTGTAGTGGAGAAGCTTTGCCTAGAGAAATACAAGTTCTCCCTTGGCGATGTTGTTGTCTTCAGGTAACTCTTGACAAGCTGCCCCAAGGTTGTTTTTCTGTTGACTCAAGTAACCGCTTGACCAGTCTACATTTTTTTTTTGTTTTTGTTGATTAACTTCATGTTGCTGCTTGAACTCTCCAAAAGAGTCAATGAGTGCGGGTCAGATCTTCCAAAAGTAGTGCATTTTTGGAGGATCCGACACGGTTGTTGCAACTGTTTTGGAGTGTCCCTGCAACATATCATTCACTAACTTGGTGGGAGTATGGCTGAAGTTACTTGTTTGGATGTTATCATAGTTGGTTATTCAAGTTTCATTGTTAGACTTTCAGACCTTACAAATATGTTTGTACTGTTTGGATTGTGAGATATGCTCGGTCCACACTTCTCATTTGGAAGGTTTGATGCATCTGACCATGGAATAGATATTCTTGTTTCCAATGTTGTACATCGTAGTACTCAACTTTTGATATCGTATTTGCTGATTTAGATATCTTACTTTTAATCATAAATCCCATTGTGACAGAGAATAGAGTTTCATATTTTATGTTTTACTCTCTTGACATAGCTCCTGTGACTAGTTCATAGATTTTCAATGACATCTTGTTCATAGATTTCCAATGACATCTCCTGCTACTAGAAAGCTCCTTTGAACTGAGTATATGCTCTTGCATCCATAGCAAGTGTAACTAAAGCAAGTTCAAGGCTTGAAAAAGTTATTAGTGGAAAAGCATACATATATATTGAGTTTTAATGGAGAATTTATCTTGAAGATAAAATCGAAAGAAAGATCAGAAGCTCTGTTGTTTTTAATACCTTTTTTTGGTGGAATACTCATTCTTCATTTTTTTTATGACCGTGGTGTCTTGGCCAGCTTGCTTGCACCTCGGCTAATACTCATTTTTCATTCTTGAAGAGTTAAGTGCATTAGAAGGCCTACTTTGTAATACCTTAAGGGCCTCTAACGCACATTGCACTCAAAGTTATGTTCTTGGTGTCTTTAGAAAAGTTAATTTAATATATCAATCAAGATGACCTGCTTCCACTCAGTTGATGAGCACTGGTAACTTGTGCTGGATATCAGACCTCGTTTGACCTGAAGAACAATCTTTTTATCAGTGATCAGCTCTTGTTCAACATTTTGGCTCTTCCCATCCTTATACGTCTCTCTCGAAGTCCATTCTAAGTAGTGACATGTGAGATTTTTGTTTTTCAACCAGTGGTAAATTCTTAGTATCAGGTCATCAGATTTTATACTTTTAATATGTTATCTTCTATAATTCAAGTGGTCTCTGATAAATTGTTCCAGCAAAATTCAATATTATGGTCCAAGTGGACACCTCTCTTGTTTTCCGAGTTAGAGCAGATTCCAGTGTATAATCAGTTAATTTTTTTTGTTTATTGGAAATTAAATAAATTCTTTAACCATCTTTTGCACCAATTGTCTGATTTGTGGTTGGCCTTCATTTCAGCTCTCCAACTAATCATAAAGAGAAAAATATAAAGAGAATAACAGCCTTATCAGGTGACTTGGTCAGTACCCCTCATTATGATGCAGTAGTGATCCCTGAAGGACATTGTTGGGTTGAAGGCGACAATCAGGCTTGGAGCTTGGACTCAAGATCCTTTGGCCCTGTATGTTACATATTACTCCATATTCTTCTGCTAATGAAGAGGAATTTAACATAGAAAGAATCCAATATACTTTGTAAAGTTAATACAAGGTTACATTAGGAAACTTTAGCTAATGTAGGTGACATACAAGATCAATAGAATTGACAATCATATTGGCATAAATTGCTAAATGCTGCATTCTTTTGACCCTGCCTCCTACTCACTTGTGGTGAAGGGGTGAATTTAACTTTTGGACATCCTAGTATGAAGTATTAAACTTTTCCCGTTCATGTGAGAAGTTGGTGGTTTATATCTATATTCATTCTACTTTTGATGAATCGCTTAGTAAGTGTGTCTTAAGATTATGTGTTCAGCGAAAATACAGCTTCTTGGATGAAAACTTAGGATGCCTATCTTTGCATATAAATAAGTTGATCTTTTGGACTTATTTGTCCAAAAGTTACTTGCTCATTACAGATCCTAAAGTAAAACATAGATTATACCCTGTCAATGCAACATCTTATGTGGTGCGTTAGAAAGGGAGAACGAGTGGAGTTCTGAGAATGAGAGTGTTAGCGTGACCTTATCTGTGTTTGTAATCAGCTTTCGTCTAGCTCAGTTTATTAGTTTGATTGACTTGAAAAAACTTTCTTTTTCAGATCCCTCTTGGTTTGGTTCGTGGAAGGGTTACCCATGTTGTGTGGCCTCCTAACCGGGCTGGTAAAGTTGAAAGAATGACACCAAAGAGCCTAACACCTTTCTAATTGTATTTTGAGTATATCATAGATTTCAATTTGATTGATTTCAATTGTATTATAGCCTGCATAATCATTGTTCTTTATAGCACAGAATCAATGTTTCAACTTTCGACTATCACATTATTGTATTGTTGTTTTCAGCTCCTTTTCGGCAGACTTTGAACTGTTACCTTGTTATTTGCTATATTCTCGTCACTGTCTCCTTTGTACATGGATTTGTTGCACTTGAGTAGAGGACCTTTCGGAACGGCCTATTATTTCTAGAGAATTATTTGATTTATCTAATTATACTGCTACTATTGATGGGGAGGAATTGTAATTATTTTTTACTGAGAATGGTTTTTCAGAACCATACGAAGGTGATTCTTTTTTCTTTTTATAGGTGGAAAATTGAATAATAATTTGCTTTGTCCAATTAAATTTTACTGTAGGGATTAGTGCCACATCACTATAAATTTGGGCAGTTAATTCTAAGGGTATTTGTTATCTTTTGAGATAACATTTGGGCTTCTTTTATCCAAGATGTAGTGGAGCGTACTAATGGTCTATTTCACATAGTTTAAGGGCAATTTTGACTCTTTTATGTAACTTTATTAGTGTTTGCTTAAAAAAATAACCTCGTATGAATATAATATAAGGAGGCTAGAATTTGTTAATTTGTCTGATTTTTCTTTTTGGAAAAATATTCCTTTTCTATTAATGTTACTTTCCTTTTATTTCAAAAAAATTACGTGCAAATTAAAATTGATGGCCTCCGACCAAATCACAGATGCTTGCGTTTTTCTTGTGCTCATGAGGTGCGTAAAGTATGAATCTTTATTTAATTATCCTCTTTTTAGAAATTGAAAAGGACTACAAAATATGATTAAAGTGCATGTATTTATTTGTTTATGAATTACGCGTTATCTTTCTGTTTTATCCTAAAGAAGTAATGTGAATAAGAGTGTGCATTCATATTTCCCCCATTATTTAGCTTTAAATATAATCTATTTAAAGCATTAAATCATATTATTGATTGATACGTTACTTACTCTGTTTTTTTTTTTTAGTTGTCATGTTAGGTTTTAAAGCCAATTTGACTAACTTTTTAAGCTAAATTAGATTATATTAATTTGATATTTTAAAATAAAAAATTAGATATTCAAAACTTATATGAAAAGTACTATTAAGTAGCAATTTTTAATATGATTAAAAAATACATCTTAAAAATATTAATTAAAGTTGATATTGTTTGACTCTAAAAAAAAACATGACAACTAAAAAAGAATGAAAAAAGTAATAAATACTGCTAATATCGCGATTAATGCTATACACTTTCCTTTTAATATGAATATATATATAGTCTTTGCCCCTAAAATGAAGAAGAGGAAGAAACGACGAGGGGCGGAAGTGTAAATATAATCATGCAAATAACAAATTGCAAAGAAAAAGAAAAAAAGAGTTTAATTCGTATTGGGTTTTATGAAAAGTTTTTTTTTGGCAGGTATAAATAGATGCATAACACTTGGCTCAACAATTTTGGTCGATTACTTTCTTCTCTGCTGCAAAAGGTATTTATTATCAATTGGGTTGCTCTTTTTCTGC
Source organism: Solanum gracilifrons (assembly GCA_029582605.1). Taxonomy (NCBI): domain Eukaryota; kingdom Viridiplantae; phylum Streptophyta; class Magnoliopsida; order Solanales; family Solanaceae; genus Solanum; species Solanum gracilifrons. The sequence goes on from JAJOOH010013012.1 coordinate 13,785, forward strand.
AATGGGTTACTCTTGTTTCGCGATTCTGTGTTTCTTCTTGATTTTGCTGACACTAACTTTGTTTTTTTTGAAGGGTTTTAGTTTGATCGAAGAGGATGGGTAGGCTTTTTGTAATCACTCTTGAAGGAAACATCTATAGCTGCAAGTACTGTAAAACTCATTTTGGTCTTGCTGATCACATTATGTCTAAGGTCTCTCTTTTATCTTTTTTATATTCATCTTCTGTTTATTTATATATATAACATAACTACTTTAATTTGAACTTGAGCCAAGGGTTCTATTTGGGTATGTTGTTGTTATTTATATTATATATATATAGCATGATAGACTTCAGGGACGGAGTTAGGCTTCGAGTCTAAATACCAAATTAGCTGGGGTCAACTATTTCAATCC
>JAJOOH010013013.1:0-12810 GCA_029582605.1 Solanum gracilifrons
AATTAATTTAGTAATTTAATACGTGTCACATTTTGATTCACTAGAAAAATAATTCATCAAAACTAATTTAATTTAGCTCAAACCCAGATCTACCCATTAACACTCTGTTTGGATTATTGTTACCTATTATTTCATAATGTATTGTATTGTATTGTACTGTACTCTATTCTACTGTACTGTATGGTAGATACAATGTTTGGCTAGACTGTATTGTTTGTTATTGTTTAATAACATTTTAATTGTTTGGTTTGATTGTATAGTACTGTATTGTAATTTATAAATTTACTAAAATATCCTTAATTATTCTAGGGTAGGAGGTTTGACTAGAATTAAATAATGGGTAAAGGGTCAAATATGCCCCTAAACGATTCAAAAATGTCTAGATATACCCTTTGTTTAAAGTTTGGCTCACTCGTGCCCTCGTCGTCCAACTTTCATCTAGATATGCCCTTACGGGCGTTAGTTGGCCTGCTGGACATATCCAGCTCATTTTCCATTTCTTTAAATGCCACATGGAATTGCCATGTCATTTTAACTTTACCACATGACATTTATTTGAAAATGAAAAGGGATCAATTATGCCCCTAAAAAATTCGAACCCATAAACAGCTAATTCGACCCATAAATCAACCCCCCTTTTAAATAAACTATTCGACCCATTTTCAACAATTTTGTTTAAATTTTTATTTTTTCAATAAATTTCGAAAATGAGTAGTTGATTAATAAAAAATAGGAAAAAAATGAAAAAAATATAAAATTAACGCAAAAAATTCACAAATAAATATTGTAACCTTAAATTCAAAAATTTCAACGATTTTTTAAATTTTTTATTATTTTTTGGTAAATCTCGAAAATGAGTAATTGATTAATAAAAAATATGAAAAAAATATAAAATTAACGCCAAAAAATCACAAATAAAAATAGCAACCTTAAATTCAAAAATTTCAATAATTTTTTTTTTATTATTTTTTTCGGCAAATCCCGAAAATGAGTAATTTATTAATAAAAAATACGAAAATATGAAAAATTTTTATAAAATTTACGCCAAAAATTCACAAATAAATAGAGTAACCTTAAATTCAACAATTTCAACAAATTTTTTTAATTTTTATTTTTTTCGGTAAATCCCGAAAATGAGTAATTGATTAATAAACAATTTATTTTTTTAATTTTATATTTTTTTCATATTTTTCCTATTTTTTATTAATCAATTACTCATTTTCGGGTTTTACTGAAAAAAAACAAAAAAAAAAACAAAATTGTTGAATTTAAGGTTACTCTATTTATTTGTGAATTTTTTGCGTAAATTTTATATTTTAATTAATAAATTACTCATTTTCAGGATCTGCAGAAAAAAATAAAAATTTAAAAAAATTGTTGAAATTTTTGAATATAAGGTTACTATATTTATTTGTTATTTTTTGGCGTTAATTTTATATTTTTTCATATTTTTCATAGTTTTTATTAATCAATTACTCATTTTCGGGATTTACCGAAAAAATAAAAATTTAAAAAAATTGTTAAAATTGTTGAATTTAAGGTTACAATATTTATTTGTGAATTTTTTGCGTTAATTTTATATTTTTTTTCATATTTTTCCTATTTTTTATTAATCAATTTCTCGTTTTCGGGATTTACCGAAAAAAATAAAAATTTAAACAAAATTGTTGAAAACGGGTTGGATAGTTCATTTAAAAGGGGGGTTGATTTATTGGTCGGATTAGGTGTTTATGGATTCGAATTTTTTAGGGGCATAATTGATCCCTTTCCATTTTCATATAATGTCATGTGGTAAAGTCAAAATGACATGGCAATTTCATGTGGCATTTAAAAAAATGAAAAATGAGTTGGATATGTCCAGCAGACCAACTAACGCCCATAAGGGCATATCTAGACGAAAAGTTGGACGACGAGGGCACGAGTGAGCCAAACTTTAAACGGAGGGTATATCTAGACCTTTTCGAATAGTTTAGGGGCATATTTGACCCTTTACCCTTAAATAATATAAGGTAAATGGTAAAATAGTATTTTGAAATATTATGTAAAGATATAATTGGAAAAAGAAATTAAGTAACAATGGAAACACTCCAAATCGGTTGTTCCATAAAATAGGGGTTTTCATTGTTACGTAACAACGAAACAATACAATACAATACATTTTAAGTAGCAATCAAAACAAACATTGTAGGTATAGTAACGATACAATACAATACAATGGATAACAATGATCCAAACAGAGTGTAAATCACCCCACCCCCCCATGATTCAACCAAAACTCCATTATTTGGAACGGTGTCGTTTTGTGTGCAGATGCAGAGAGGAGGATTCCATAAATATGGTGAAGGAGATCAAGGCCATGGAAATGGAGTAAACAATGGGGATTGGACCAGAGGAAGCTGGCGACGGTAATAAAAGAGGATGATGAAGAACCATATCTGATCAGTTCATCGAAAATCAAACGATTGAAGGGTGTAAGCGATTATTAACTACCAGTTCATCGGAAACTGAACGATTAAAGGGTGTTTAGAAAGGTAATGGTGTCGGGTTTGAATCATCATGGTTTTAGGCAGAGGAAGAAAAATGAAAATCTTGTTGATCAACAAAATATATCTTCTCTAAGGGTGTAAAAACCGAACCGAAAAAAGTGTTATTGGTTTATTGTTATTGGGTTATTTAATGGTTTTATAAAAAAATTTATTGAGTTGTCGGTTCGATATTTGTTTTTTAATATTGGGTTATTGGATTAACCGATAACCCATTAAGAATATAATAATTTATTATTTTAATTTTTAGTCATACATAAATATCAAACAAAAAAAATATTACTAATATAATCACTATATTAAACTTTAACTATAAGGACCTACACAATTAACATTACTTAATTAACTCTGTTCTCTGCATTTATCCTTTAGGTTTTAGTATTACTTTAGTCTTTTTGGCAACGACTAGAGTTGTGAATTATGAGTATTTGCTATACTTTTACTACACTAAGCAGATTTTTTGCATTCAATGAGTAATTGAATTTCTCTCTTTTTTATTTCACGTTAAATTATTGGACAAGTCATATATTGTTTTGAAATCATTTTCATATTGGTTAAACAAAAAACCGAACCGTTAAAGACCAAAACCGATAACAAATATCTTATTGGTGTGGTTATTGATTTAGCATATTTAAAAACCGAAAACCGATAAACTCGAACCGATAATACTTAAAATCGAACCGAACCGACCGATACACACCCCTAATCTTCTCTATCGGAACTATTATTAGTGCCAAAGTTACGCCAAAAATATTTTAGGGTCAGGGTTCGATGGATCCGAGTTGGGTTAAATTAATTTTAGTTAATCATGCCACGTATTAAATGAGAAAATTAATTAATTCAATTAATGAGCCATTTGTGAATAAGGGTAATAAAGGGCCACAAAAGTTAATCCCAAGAATATTTTATGGCCAATAGGTTAATAAATGATATTTTTATACTAGTTTCAATAGTTTAAATATATTTTAGATATTTCTTTTTTAAAAAATCAAATATTTTTTCAAAAGTTATATCAAACACATGAAAAACTTTACCAAGACTTTCTCCAAAAATAATTTACCAAAATTATTAAAAAATGCATGGTCAAACCAGAGCTTAGTCTTCACCAAATCACACATTAGATTTTGTCTAATGTCTGAAATATTTGAACTTTATCTACAAATTAAATGTGGCGCTCATATTTGTGTGCAACTCAGTAGCAGAATGGTTCCTTTTACCTTAGGAATATTGAAAGCTACACTGAACGGGATTTGTGTACGTTGTTAAGATTGTTTTAGCTTTCTTCACTTGTTGTAGTTGTATGTACCCTTTTGTACAAAGAGTTTACAAATACCACACACATTCACTTTCATTCTATTCTCGTCTCATAACCCACTGCTTCTCATTCAGTTCTTTGCAAATACTTCATGGGAAATCAATAAAACTTGGTTTCAACAAGAATACTTTTCTGGGTAATTGTTATCTTGATTTGTATAGCAAGTTTGGTACAAAAATTGATGCTTTTAAAGTTTTTGATGAAATACCCTACAAGAATGTTGTGTCCTGGAATATATGGTTGAAGGTGCTAGTTCAGTCAGGTGATGTGTATTGTGCACGCCAATTGTTTGATGAAATGCCTGAGAGAGATGTTGTGAGTTGGAATTCGATGATTTCGGGGTATGCTTTGTATGGGTTGTTTGAGAATGCTTTGGGTGTTTTCTTGGAAATGCAGAAGTATGGTATAAGGCCTAGTGGATATACTTACTCGATATTGGTTTCACATGTAGAGTTTGCTTTCCATGGCAAGGAGATACATGGAAATATGCTAAGGAATGGTGTGGATTTGTCTAATGTGGTGGTTGGGAATTCACTGATTGATATGTATGGAAAGCTTGGGATAGTAGACTATGCTACTGGTGTATTTTTAGCCATGGAGACGGTGGATGTTATTTCATGGAACTCATTGATTTCGAGCTGTTGTAAATCAGGGTATGAAGATACAGCTCTGTCTTATTTCTCTTTGATGAGAGCTTGCAAATATTCACCGGATGAATTCACAATGTCTTCAGTGCTTATTGGCTGTTCAAACTTGCGCAGTTTGGAGAAGGGCAAGCAAATCTTATGTCTTTGCGTAAAGATGGGATTTTTGTGCAACACTATTGTTTCAAGTGCAGCAATTGACTTGTTTTCTAACTGCAACAGAATTGAGTATTCAGCTCGTATATTTAAGGATTCAAATATTTGGGATATAGCTCTGTGCAATTCAATGATTTCGAGCTATGCACTGAACAGTTTAGAAGAAAATGCCTTGCAGCTATTTGTCCTAACTTTGAGGAATAATATTAGACCTACTGAGTTTACACTCAGCTGCATTCTTAGCTGTACTACAACTTTCCCTGTGGATCTGGGGATTCAGGCTTTTTCTTTGGTCATCAAGTTAGGCTTTGTATCAGATCCTGTTGTTTCCACTTCACTTGTAGATATGTTCTGTAAATATGGATTGATTGATTCCGCCACAAATATTTTCAATGACCTACTAACAAGAGATTTGATATCGTGGAACACCATGATCTTTGGGCTGGCTATCAATGGTGAATCTACCAAATCACTCAGCCTTTATTATGAACTACTTGAACTCGGTGGTCAACCAGATCGAATAACATTGACTGCGCTTCTGTTAGCTTGCAGCTATGGTGGATTTGTCGATGAAGGTATATCCATATTTTCTTCAATGGAAGAGGAATATGAAATTACACCTGGCATTGAGCACTACACTTGTGTTGTGGGCATGATGACCAGGGCTGGTAAACTTAAAGAAGCTGGAGATATATTACAAAATATGCCTCACGAGCCCAACAGTGAAATGTGGGAATCAATACTTCTTGCTTGTGATATTTATGGGGACTTGAAAGCAACTGAGAAGGTTGCAGGGAAGATAATGGAGTTAGCACCAGAATCATCTCTGCCATATTTGGTGCTAGCGCAAGTATATGAGTCCAGGGGAAGATGGGAGAGCCTTGTTCGGGTCAGGAAGGAGATGAAAGAGAGAATAGAAAACAAAGTAGCTAGTTACAGTTGGATTAGTGTACGCAGCAGTGTAATCATGTACCAAGCAAACCAAATTCTTAGTTGTGGCAGTAAGGACATAGGCATTTATTCAACGTTGAGGCTATTGACAGAGGATACATGGGATAAAGGTTTATGCTAATCAGTTGCAACTGGGAGTAATAGCTGCTAAACAGATGAGTAAAGTGCACAGATAGAAAATCAAAATTTAAAATTGATTCTTATACAATGGGCAAAGCCAACTTTGTTTTTGCTATTGATGTGGATTTGCTATAAGTGACTTTCAAGGGCTGAATCTGATTCATTGCATCAAAAGGGGTAAAAGCTTTTCCAAAGTTCAAAATTTCCACATGCATATGATGGAGAACCAGTAAGGGTAAAAGGATACTCGCCTTGTTTCAGGATGCAGAATTGGAGCAATTCCATAGAACTCAGAATGTTGCATCTAACAAAAACCTATATTTTGTATTTTGGCCTTTAGAGAGGTATTAACTTCATCAATATGAGATAATTCTTTCAGCTTTAGCAGTTTTATACACCTTAATCAAGTCACAAACATCTCTAGGGAACAATGATTGTCCAGTAGCAGATATCACTCAAATAACCTCTCCATGTCTTGGATGCCTCATCATAGAGTTTGAGGCTGAGAGATGCTGAATTTGACGGGAAGATTAAAAGGTAATGTAGAATCTTATCTCTCTGTAATCTGTGAAGCTAACATGTCTACAAATACTTGAGTGTTTACTTTATATGTTAGTTTGCCTTTTTTCTCATTGTTGCTTTTGTGATAATCATTCTTGATAGATCAGAACTTTTGTGGGATTTCACTGGGTATGTTGTTGTTGTTGATAGATCAGAACTTTTCATTAAAACCACACGAAGTTGATTTTAAGAACATGTACAATGAGAATGAGTGGATCAATCACACTTAGCTAACAAGTTATCCCAATCATCTATGCAAGTAGGATCTTCGATTTACACCAACAGACTAAATGAAACAAAAATTAAGTTACTTTTATTTCTTTCAGTATGATGGATCAATTCTCTTTCCTTCTACACTATCCAAAAAACATATAGAGCTGTGTAGTTCGCCATATAGCCCTTCATTCTTTTTCAATTCCGCACAGCTTCCAACTCGTAATTGCCTCCTCAACTATACTTGGTAAAGCCCTTCCAACATTGAACGATGAACATGTGAGGTTCCATAGTTGTTTAGTGAATTTTCAATGCAACAAAATATAGTCAGTGCTCTTCCCACTTTCTTTGCACAAACAACACCAACTCACTACAATTCTCCTTCTATTCATAAGATTATCAGATTGTCAATATTGCTCCTTTACAGCACATATGTGAAAAAAATAATACTTTCCATGTTGCTTTACCACCCCAAACATTCTTCACACCACATTTTTACCCTCATAAGATTTTGTATATTTCGCCTTCTACATCATCGAATCCTCCTTTCATCTTTTCCTTCTCAATGCTGATCGGAATATCTCTTCGGAGAACACTATCCAATCTGACTCCCTGAATATCCTGTCTCAAGTGTTCTCCACTATAGCACCCATATCATTTCTCAATTAGTAAGCCCATGCGAAAGTCTCCTTTATAATAGTGTGTTTTTGCCACACTTCTTTCACTGAATCGTGCAGCACTCTTACAGCATTACCCACTGCGTACCCAGTATGTGTAACATTCCATTCATAGTCCCCGTCGATACACTCACCCCATACATGGTTATCTTTTCACCCGAGAACCATGAATTATCTGTGAATTTGTTTTTTCGTAATATTTTCCTCTTGGGCGGATCTCCACAGCCACTTCCCGTTAATGTCACTAAAAACAGGGATTCTTCGTATCCTTCATTCCTTCTGTCATTTGAAGTTTCATCTTCTAATAATCTAACAATTTTTGCTTCTATTCCCCTTCCTTTCCTTCCCACGTGTGATCTCTTGCCATCTTTTCAGTCGCTGTTAGCAACATGCAAAACAAAAACATTTAGTATGTGGGATACTCCGTCTATCTTAATTTATATGTCATGCTTTCTTTTTTAGTATATCCTGAAAAGAATGTCATACTTCCTTATTTAGAAGGGTTAATATCTTAAAAGGTCATTCAACTTTCACAATTTATCTAACAATCATTGAACTTTATTTTTTATCAATAAAATCACTCAACTTAGACACAAGTATCAATAAAATCACTTAACTAGATTTGTCATTAAAACAAATCTGGCCTAGCAAAATGACAACTGCTGCTACTACTACTGCCTTCTCCTTGTTGTTCTATTTCTTATTGATTCATCATCATATAGCATTTTCATTGGCTTATAACAAGAATGGTGTTAATGGTTCAATACATGATGATTATAACATGATAATATAGATAATAGGAGCAGTTATTAATCCAACAACAAGAGTGGGCAAAGAGCAAAAGATAGCTACGGAAATGGCAGCATGATGACTTCTATATTAAATTAGAACTCAATCAATGAAATTTATTATGACAAACCGACTCCTCCAAAATTAATCATGGGAGATTTAGTCAGCAAAGATTATCACAATTAACATATGAAAGCATAATCAATTTAGATGGTCATTTAAATAAAAAAAATAAGAGAGCTTCAACGAACCATAAAATTAGAACATGAGAAGATTAAGTTAGTGATTGAACCTTAATGAGTTTTAACAGAAGCGTTTTAGTTCCAATCACTTGAAACGAGAGCAGAGCTAAGATCAGAGACCTCAAATAGATGACGTCAGTGCTCTGTTTTGGCCATTATAACTTGAGCAAGAGCACAACATTTTCATTGACTTCTTAATGAGTTTTTTTTAATTTTATTTATTTTTGAGCTTCATATTACATGGCATAAAAACATTATTTTGTCTACTTCTTTCATGTCATTGCTGCATACTTCTCTTTAGAAATTTCTTGAAGAGACATATTTTTATTGATAAATTTAGTTGAATGGTTTTATTGATATAAATGCCTAAATTGAGTGATTTTATTGATACAAAATAAAGTTTAATGACTTTATTAGATAAATTGTGAAAGTTGAGTGACCTTTTAAGACATTAACTCTTATTTAGAAACAATTTAACTTGAAACTTCCTACCTTACCCTTGATGAGATTATTTATTGCCGCACAAATATCAATGGTTTGTTTTAGAACACAAGTTCCAAAAGTCTTCCTTTTTGTCTTAAACTCCGTACCGAGTCAAACACCGCCACATAAATTGGGATGGAGGGAGTATGAGATTACGTGATTTACCCACCCTTAGATAACTACCTTCTTTTCCATTGTGCTTAAGTTTTTTCTCAAATTTCTCTGCTACCAATTCCTCTAGTGCCTTGTCCTTAAATTTCCCCCTAGTGGCAAACCCAATCATCTTAGTGATGGTGCTGTCACCTTACTTCTATATATACTTTCCAATTTAGAAATATTCAGCACCTCGCCACTAGTACCAACTCGAACTTCCATAAATTGATGTGAAGTCCTGTAACTGTTTCAAACCAAATAAATATCCTGAAGAAATATCGACTGTCCACCTGTGGCTTGTCAAAAGATAATTACATAAAACAGAGCTTCTAAAAAATTAATGTATCATCAACAAACAAATAAAAGATGTGATATAGCCATTCTTCCTCTTATTATCTTTTTTTAAAATTCTTTGTCTAAAGTATTCATCCTCTTACTATCATCAGCGTAGAGTTGATGTCAGGTATCATTGGTGACCAGTAGATGTGGTATTGCCATTCTTCTTCCTATTTCCTTCACTGCTTCAATCCCTCAATATAGCCTCTGCCACCGTTCTGTCTATGAGCCTTCTAAAGGCCTCCATCTCAAACAAGGATGACTATTGGGACAAACATGTCTCCTTATGTTATATTCCCGTTCAGCTACTCAAATATCTGCAAGCACTACCATTCAAAATAACATAAAAGTTTTCCATTGAATATGGTAAATGAAGACAGCATCAATTTAGGTGAACTTCAGCTGATTCATGTTGTATAAAACTGAGGACAAGGGCATAAATCAAGGACTGGAACTGTATAAAACCTTGGTCTTTGGTTGATGTCACTGCATATAGTGTAAGAAAGAAACTCAGAGACAACAGAATGCATCAATTGACAGGGAACTAAATATGAGACCTTTAACGACCTCCAAAAAGGAAATAGGCATCTATGTGTTCAATGAAAAGAAAGATTTTTATGACTGGAAGGTGACTAGAAGATAAAACAGGGAAACTAAAAATGACTGAATCAGTTTTAAACGGAAAGTGTTAAATGTAGAGATTCTCCTATTGACCAGAAAAGATTCTTGACCAGCGGTTTTTCAAACTTAGGGTGTTTCTTTCCTTGTAAACGTTATTTATTTCTGGTAGTTCTTGCTGCATAGGCATACCTTCTTCAACTTTGTGATACTGAGACAACGAGAATGCTATCCTTGCGTTCCAGTTATTGACTGGTTGTTCTGGCTTTTGTGTCGACAGTTTGTGTCTTGTAGGCATAGTACACTAGCAAAGTTCTTAATTTTTTCAGCACATCTTACTACACTAGCAAATGCCTTACACAGCTTTTCCTGCTTTAGTTATGTTCTTTCTGAATGTGAAATTTTCTCTGTGATTGATTGACATCGTTTTGCATGATGAAATCGATAATGCTAGAAAAAATATTTTTAACCTAGTGAAAAACAGTCTTGTAATGTGCCTTATATCAAGTTTTAATTTTCATCAGTAATTATTATTCTGAAATAATTGAAGCTGAGCACGATGAGCCTGTTTATGGCGTGCTTTCTTATGTGATCAACTCTTCTCTTCTTAGTACTTAGAAGCCTATAAAAGTCTTCATTCTTGATGAACTTCGAATTTATGCTTCATTTTCTCAGGTACAGAAAATTCCCCGTTCTCAGTTCTCCATCTTACTGCCAAAAGGATCTGGATGAATCCTGAGAGCTTGTTATCAGAAAAGAGGTGAGCCTTTGTCAAAATTTCCTATGATATGTTGAATTCTCTGAATAGTCGCAAAATATTCTTGGATTGGAAAAGAAACAAGCCTTTTTTCATGTTTGTGTAACAACCTACATTATTATTTTGCATAAAGAATTGATGAACAAAAAATAAATACAAGCTATATCTCTATTCCCTACTAATTTGTCTTCTCTTTTTTCATTGTGCAATATTTTTCAGTTTATGTTGTCTTATCTTTTTAATGAACGAGAATTATTTAGATAAGTCGTCGAAAATATAGTATAGTATATAATTTGAGTTTTGAGATTAATAATGGGAAATATTTGCTTGCTCAAGATTAAATTATAGTTATGTTGCACAAATTTGAGAAGAACAAAGGTTCATGTAATGTTTGAAACTAAATGGCAGTGTAATTCCCTCTCAAAAGGCCACAAAAGAAATGAACTCTAGGCAAGGAATGTTAGGTTGTTTAAAACTTAATAGATCAACAAAAGGCCAAACACATACACAATCCCTCCCCTAAATTTCATTTAACAGTTCAACTCAATCTTGTTTCATTTTAACCCTCCAATTACATTTTTCATAAACCACTTAAACACAAAATATTGATTGACCTGACCGGTGAGATTACCCACTTTTTAAAGCGAGTGGCACATTAATTTCATAGTTTCATTTTTGTATTATTATTTTTAAATTTACCCCTCCTGTTGAAGCTCCTACCTTTGTTCCCTTGGTGACTTGAACTAACAATCTTAAAAATTGAAACTTGAAAGTGAACGGGTTTACTATCCAAACCACTCCCTCTTATTTTTATTTTTCTATTTAGTTTGATTGTTTTAAAAAAAAACTTTCAAGTACGTGAATATGGACAATGTACAAAATGTATAAATGCTAAAAGTGGAATATTTTACGTGTCACTCTTATCTCTCTCTCCCTATATGACTTGAAACCTATCCAAAAGGTTAAATTAAAAATAGCTTCATATCTTCCCTACCAAACTTCGAAAAAGAGCTGTCGACATTTCCCTTCTAGATTATCATGTTTTAGCACCTAATTTCATTTATTGGCAAGTATACATAAAAATAAAAAAAAACTTCTTTTCCTAAAATTTAATAGAGTAGTAAATAGCTAACTAGAATAGCTTTGACAATTGACATCGTTCATTCTCCTTGTTCTGGAGAAACTTTACTCTCAACACTTTAAGTTAGCAAGATTAATAGGTTTATACTAGGGTACCAACCCTTGTTTTGGATATTTAGATGCTTAATCAAATTCAGACCTCTTAATCTAAATATTGTTAAGATTCTCCTACAAATTTGATTCGTTCAAATCTTTTCAAATCTGCCTAAGAATCAAACGTATTTACTGGGCTGAATCTGAATAATTAAGATTCAGACTTTCATTAAGTACAAATAAATGAGACCGAAATATAAACCTAAAAAATTGGTTTGTCTTTCCTCGGCCTCTTCAAAAATTTGCAAAAAAAAAAAAGTAATATAGGACAATCACAACAACAATTAGCTTCAATTCCAAAATTTAGCTAAGAACACATAAATTGCCTTGACTAAATTGGCAATTAAAAAAAAATAGAACTTGCTTGGCATGCCTAAATAGCATAAACTTTTATATTATATTACATCGTGGGATAAACTACTTTAATTATATTACTCCTAATTGTCAAGAATTGGCTAGTTTTTAGATTAGCTTGGCATGCCTAATTTAGCCCACATGTTTTTCTTTTCCTAAAAACCATGGAGGTAGGGAAAAAAAATAAGGAAGGGATTATAAAATGGAGAGTCAAACGTAACTCTCACTAATAAAATAGAAATTCAAATAATCAATTAACTGAGCAATTAAAATTATCTATTTTTCACACACATTAAGTCTCGACGTAAGCAATTTAAAGTTTGGTCTTTTCGCTCTTCATAAGTTCTTTAGGAATTAAGTTACATAATATGACATGACTTGTGGGTTCTGAAACTGAATTGTTTCCTTACTCTATATACGTTTTATGGGAGTGAAGTTGTGCAATACGACATAACTTATTATGTTTTTTACAACATAACTTGTGGAATATTATAATGTGAAATAAAAAGCTTTAGAAAAATAATGAAGTTCAAACTTTATAATTCTTAATATATCTTATTTAGATATTATGACTACGTATTTCACAATATATTTCTTCTAATAATATTCCGAAATACTATTTTCGCCTAGTAATAGTAAAGTTCTAGCTAAGTTTTTTACTAATT
>JAJOOH010013014.1:0-22396 GCA_029582605.1 Solanum gracilifrons
GTTATTTGCCAGAGAAAAATAATGCATGTTTTCAAATGACCATGGTCTATGAACTTCTGAAAATAAGGTTCATTTTTCAGAATCCTGAAAAGAAGGATCATGCTCAAGCAGAAGGGTTTGGAAGATTTTTTTAGGAAGAGTTGTTTTGGTCATTTTCGTTATTTGCCAGAGAAAAATAATGCATGTTTTCAAATGACCATGGTCTATGAACTTCTGAAAATAAGGTTCATTTTTCAGAATCCTGAAAAGAAGGATCATGCTCAAGCAGAAGGGTTTGGAAGATTTTTTTAGGAAGAGTTGTTTTGGTCATTTTCGTTATTTGCCAGAGAAAAATAATGCATGTTTTCAAATGACCATGGTCTATGAACTTCTGAAAATAAGGTTCATTTTTCAGAATCCTGAAAAGAAGGATCATGCTCAAGCAGAAGGGTTTGGAAGATTTTTTTAGGAAGAGTTGTTTTGGTCATTTTCGTTATTTGCCAGAGAAAAATAATGCATGTTTTCAAATGACCATGGTCTATGAACTTCTGAAAATAAGGTTCATTTTTCAGAATCCTGAAAAGAAGGATGAGGTTTTGATTAATTATTGTGGAATGTCACTCTTCTTTGGCAGAAGAGAGTTTGCCATAGTTTCAGGGTTAAAATGCCATCCTCCTTCTGAGCCAATCCCTGAATTCATAGTCAAAAAACAACCACGGAGATGAAAGAAAAGAGAAAAAGAAGAAACAAGACAGTCAATTGAGGAGCAGGACTTGGTGTCCCTTGTTGGCACAAGCTTCAAAAATCCCAATTTAATATATTTGTTGAATGACGAGGATACATCAAAGAAGCACAAGGAGTCATTATGCTTACTTTGGTTTGTACATAATGTACTTTTGGCCAAAGATGTCAACAACAACATATCCCTTAAATGGGTGAATTTATCTGAGGATATTGAGGCTTTCAACAACTATCTTTGGGGTCATGACAACTTTGTATTAACTGTCTAATACTTGTTGAAAAATTTAACTCCAAAGACCATTAACTTATTTGGCTTTCCATGGGCTTTCATGATAAACACAAATCTTCTTAATATTTTTATATTTTATTGAATAATTCAACATTTGATTGGTGACATGTTTTCATTTTTTATAGGCTTGGGCATTTGTAGCCATTTCTCATTTGACCCATCAAGTAACTGCTGAAGAAGAGATCTCATCTTCAAGGATATTAAGATGGTTGAGAGCAAAAAATGTCAAAAATCCTCAAGATCTCTTTAACCCTCCTCATGATGCAGTAAGCTCAAGTTGTTATATTACAAATTTGAAATTGTCATATGTATCAGTTGTTGCTACAGATGAGGCATATGTTATTACAGATGGGCCATCTGTTGCTGCAGATGCCCCATATGTATAAATTGTTGCTACGGTAGTAGTAGCATGGTTCCTCAAGGGGTTCTTCTTAGTGTGGTATGGGACTTCATTCATGCATTGCACAAGTAGACTTTGAGAGGGAGCATGATTTGTCTTTTTATGATATTATGATTATGAATTGACAACATGTTTTCAACGGTTTTTTTTCTTTATATTGCACTTGTTTTAAATTTCTTTATAATGAAATGAGTTTATTTAAGTATTCAAGAGTTGGGAAGAGCCAAGGTAGGTGTTTCTTTCATAATCTCTTCCGAGCTTATGTTGTTTTAGCATTCCAACTCGCATACTCGTACATTCAATGTACTGATGCCAGTTCGCCTGCATCGTCTTATGATGCAGACACAGGTAACTAGGATCGGCATCCGGTGCATTCGTCGATCCAGTGAGAAGTTTAGAGTTTGTTGGCGAGCCTCTTTGTATTCCAGAGGACTCCTTCACATTGCTTTCAGTTTTAGTATTAGTTCATTAGGATGTCGCGGGCCTGTCCTGACATTCATCTCAGTTGTTTAGAAGCTTTATAGATAGTCATACCGTCAGACAGTCAGTTAGTGAATTCAGTTGTCTTTACTTTTCATTTTATATATTAAGACTTAAGTTTCCATTTTGGCCAAGTTGAATGTTGACTATTAAACATTCTAAGTTATTTCATTAGTTAAGTTGAGTAGTGCGCTATTGATCTTTATAAATATGCATATAGACTTTCGCTGAGTTAGTAAGCCAGGCCAAGGTTGCTTGATGCTAGCAATGGTCTTCGAGTGCCGACCACGTCCAGGGTGTAGGCTCGGGGTTTGACGAACTTGGTATCAGAGCACAAACTTCAAGTGTCCTAGGGTGTCTATGAAGCCGTGTCAGTATGATCTTGTTTATGGTTATGAGGTCCCCACTTCTATAAATGAGGGACTACAGTCATTTAAGGAAAGTTTCCCTTCTATCATACTCTTAATTGTGCAATAGAGCTAAGTCATACAGATCTATACTAACTCGTGCGTTCTAAGAATCATTCGACTAGTCATCATACTAGAGGTGGTTGGAAACCAGAGTCAGTTCTTTGTCGACGAGTTGTTCTTAGCAAGAGTTTTAAGGAAGTAATGAGACTCTAGAGGGGATTAAGAGAAGTCCAAGAGTAAGTTAAGTGTTCCGTTTCAAAGGAATGAACCTGTATTCATGTTAATCATGCGTTTGAGCTAAAAGCAAGTTGTACACTTTTCCTTAAGCCTTGTTTCAGTAGAGATCCTTATAAGGTGGTATATTTAGAGCTTGGGGTAGTATTTTCGCCCCAAAAGGTAGCATGAGCTACAAGATCATGAACAGTAGTAGTGATAGAGCCCAGAGTTAGAGGAAAGTATGTAGAGGTTAAGTAATCTAAGTAAGGGAGATGGTGTTTTGACAAGCTATGTTACTATAGTCAAGTACCTAGTAAGTTAGTAATGAGGACTTTTCCCTTATGGGTAGACTAACAAGTGATGAGTTGTAAAGATTCCACCATAGGAGGCATAGTGTGTTTTAGATAGAAAGGAGTTTGTTATGGAGTGTCATCTTGTAGGTAATGACCAAGTGTAAGTGTTGAATAGAAGAGCAGAAGTATTTATAAAGTGATAGATCTAAGCTAGGCTTATGATTTGTTTGAGAAGGCCATGATGTTCATAAGGTATAAGAACTAATTAAGTAATGAGGTATAGTATAGTAGACGAGAAATCGTATTGATATTCGGGTTTAGAAATAACCATTAAGCTTGAATTTGGGATAAGTGTCATGATCAAAAGAATGGCAACATGAGGGTGATGATGTCAGCCTTGGGATTTGATCTGGTAGACTTCACATAGAGTAGACGAGGACTTGAAATGTTAGCTCCTTTGAAAAATGAATAGTACAAGTGAGAGACCCTAACCTTTAGATAAGGGCAGCGAAGTGTGGCTAAGTCACAAGAGTAACTAGAGCATTAAGAGGCGTGTCGAGATGGTATGTTACTAGATGAGGTTCCAATTAAGTTATGATTTTCCATGTGTGCCTAGATAGCATAATTGAGTTGTTAATGTGTAGTAGGTCCACAGATTTCAAGTGTTAGCTTTAGACCTAAGGGGGAGATGATAAGATGAGAAATCAAGTCAAGTGTTGATAATTTCTTAAGGAGTAGGTTAGTGGGAGTTCATGGAGTTGTTCGAGTACTAAGCTTGAATGTGGTGGTAAAAAGTAATTGTTTTGGGATAAGATTCCTTATAGAGAGGTATAGAACCCGAACCTAAGGATTTGGGTTAAGCTTGAATATAGTAAGAGAAGATCATTAGACTCAGACCTTAGTAAGAGTAACCCATTCCATACCCAGTCCAGTCGTCATTTGAGGACGAATGATCTCAAGGGGGAGATATTGTAACATCCAGAAATTTTTTGAGCTAAGACTTGAACCATCCTTCGTTGTGAGTAGGATTTTACCGAGGAATTAAAATTTTTTAAGTGTTAAGTTTACTAGATTTAGCACCTTGAGTTCAGAAGAGAAATAAATTGGAAATAGCAAAATCTGAAATTTTGCAAGTTAAGCTAAGTACGAGTTTTGGGTCAAATTCAAATGAACATAAATCATAGTTCAGGATGTGTTACACGTGCTACCAGGTACTTTAGGAAAGATCTTTTGAATTATCTTTAAAACGCCACCGAGTTTGCTAACTTTCGAGTTCGGATGAGTTAGATATGGCCTTTTGAAGTTAGGATGTCAAGTTAAGGAAAGTTAACCGAAAATAGTGAGGGGTATTTTGGTCTTTTCCTTACCCAGTCAGATTTAATTCATTTTAAGTAATATTTTAGAGTCTAATGCTATTCGTTTAAGTTTTATAACCCTTAAATTAGCCTAGGGATTTAGTTGAGAGTTCAAGAAGAGAAAAAAAGAGAAAAGAGGAGAAAAAAGGTAAAACGAGGAGATGATCAAGCGTCCGTCGAGATCCTTGCGTGTTGTAGCGGATTTTCACCTTGAGTTTGATCCTTAAGAGGTATGTGAGATCACATAGCGTTGGGTTAGTTCACCCATGCGCCAAGCATGTTTAATTCAACGTATTTTCGTCCAAAAAAGATTGATAATTTGATGTTCTTGAAAGTTGTTCTTGAATTGATTTCGTTCTTGAAAATGAGTTGGGATTAAGGAGTTCCTTGATGATTAAGTGTTGCATCTTTAATTTGTTGGGTTAGATTTTGTGTATATGATTTGGGTACATGAATCTAAAGTGAATTTGAGAAAAAGAATCGAACAAAACGATTTAGGATAAGAAAACGAGATCAATAGCTCGTCAGAATTTTTGACTGAAGGGAGGCTGGCGCTACGCTACCCCATAGCGCCAGGCAGGCTGAGGCAGTGCGCCAGCAAAGCGCTAGATTTGAGCCCCAGTAAGTTGGGACTGGCGCGGCTATCTCCGGATGCGCTCAAATCGTCGTTTTTCACCAGTTTTCATCGTTTAGCCTATTTAAGTCCTTCTAAAGTGTATTAACACTTCCTATTGATTTTAATTACTCTAAATGAATTCTAGACATCTAGAAATCATCTAAAAACATGAATCATAAACTTGAATCCACAAATTCAAATTCAAGGAAAGTTAAGAGCCAAGTTAAGGAAGTTCTTTGAGTCTTTTCAAGAAGTCTTTTGCAAATACTTTTAAGTTTTTTTTAAGACTTAAAGTTCAAGTTGAGTAAAGAGTAAAGAGTAAAGATTAAAGAGTAAAGATTGAAGTTCATTTCTTCAAAATTATATGGGGCCTAAGTATTCCAAAAAGATTTAAAATGTTTTCATATTTAAATAAGAACAGAAACTGAGATTTTCAAAGAGCCTTAGGGTTAGTTTTCAGAAAAGAGAAATAACTTTCTAAATGAAGCAAGCAGTGAAACTGAGATTTCCGAGATGGCCTTTGAGCTAAGTTTTTGAGCACTAATCTCAAATCACAGAAGAGGAATGTTTTTAAACATAAAGAACTAAGTATTTTTGGGAGTAGTATTGAGCACTGATATGGGGATGCGAGTTCCTATTAACTCAAGTCTCCAAAAACCATGTAGCCATCATAGGTAGAAAATGGTCATACATTTTAGATGAATCTTTTTCGCATGGACTAGTGGATCCACTTAGTGAGTTAGCTTCTTATATCACGGCAAGGTGTATGATGGGCCTCGGCAGCGTGACGTAAAACGTTGTATCATCACTATAGTTCTTAAGTGATGGTTGTCTATTAGAGAAACTCCCACAGCAGTAGTAGCATGGTTCCTCAAGGGGTTCTGCTTAGTGTGAATTGGGGTATGGGACTTCATTCATGCATTGCACAAGTAGACTTTGAGAGGGAGCATGGTTTGCCATTTTATGATATTATGATTATGAATTGACAACATGTTTTCAACAGATTTTTTTCTTTATATTGCACTTGTTTTAAACTGCTTTATAATGAAATGAATTTATTTAAGTATTTAAGAGTTGAGAAGAGCCAAGGTAGGTGTTTCTTTCATAATCTCTTTCGAGCCTTTGTTATTTTACTATTCCAACTCGCATAGTCGTACATTCATTGTACTGATGCCAGTTGGCCTACATCGTCTTATAAGGCAGACACAGGTAACTAGGATCGGTATCCGACGCATTTGTTGATGTAGTGAGTAGTTCAGAGTCTTTTGGTTAGCCTCTTTGCATTCCAGAGGACTGTTTTACATTGCTTTCAGTTTTAGTATTAGTTCATTAGGATGTCGCGGGCCTGTCTCAACATCCATATCAGTTGTTTAGATTCTTCATAGAAACACCTACCGTGGCTCTTCTCAACTCTTGAATACTTTAATAAACTCATTTCATTATAAAACAGTTTAAAACAAGTGCAATATAAAGAAAAAAAAACTGTTGAAAACATGCTGTCAATTCTTAATCATAATATCATAATAAAGACAAACCATGCTCCCTCTCAAAGTTTACTTGTGCAATGTATGAATGAAGTTCCATACCACACTAAGTAGAACCTCTTGAGGAAACATGCTACTACTTCTGTGGGAGTTTCTCTAATAGACAACCATCACTTAAGAACTATAGTGATGATACAACGTTTTACGTCACGCTGCTGAGGCCCATCATATACCTTGCCGTGATATAAGAAGCTAACTCACTAAGTGGATCCACTAGTCTATGCGAAAAGGATTCATCTAAAAAGTATGACCCTTTTCTACCCATGATGGCTACTTGGTTTATGGAGACTTGAGTTAATATGAACTCGCATCCCCATATCAGTGCTCAATACTACTCCCAAAAATACTTAGTTCTTTATGTTTAAAAACATACCTTTTCTGTGATTTGAGATTAGTGCTCAAAAACTTAGCTCAAAGGCCATCTCGGAAATCTCAGTTTCACTGCTTGCTTCATATAGAAAGTTATTTCTCTTTTTTGAAAACTAGCCCGAAGGCTCTTTGAAAATCTCAGTTTCCATTCTTATTTAAATGTGAAAACATTTTAAATCTTTTTGGAATACTTAGTCCCCATATACTTTTGAAGAAATGAACTTCAATCTTTACTCTTTACCCTTTATTCAACTTGAACTGTAATTCTTAAAACAAAGTTAAAAGCATTTGCAAAAGACTTCTTGAAAAGACTCGAAGAACTTCCTTAACTTGGCTCTTAACTTTCCTTGAATTTAATTTTATAGATTCAAGATTATAATTCATATTTTTGGATGAATTCTAGATGTCTAGAATTCATTTAGAGTAGTTAGAATCAATAGGAAGTGTTAATACACTTTAGAATTGTACAATGAATTGGGATTAAGGAGTTTCTTGATGATTAAGTCTTGTTTCTTTAATTTGTTGGGTTAGATTTTGTGAATATGATTTGGGTACACGAATCTAAAGTGAATTTGAGAAAAAGAATCGAACAAAACGATTTAGGATCAGAAAACAAGATCAATAGCTCGTCAGAATTTTTGACTGAAGGGAGGCTGGTGCGACGCTCCCCCATAGCGCTAGGTAGGCTGGGGCAGCGCGCCAACAGTGCACCAGATTTGAACCCAAGTAAGTTGGGGCTGGCGCGGCTCTCTCCGGATGCGCCCAAATCATCGTTTTTCATCAGCTTTCGTCGTTTAGCTTATTTAAGTCCTTCTAAAGTATATTAACACTTCCTATTGTTTCTAACTATTCTAAATGAATTCTAGACATCTAGAAATCATCCAAAAACATAAATCATAATCTTGAATCCATAAATTCAAATTCAAGGAAAGTTAAGAGCCAAGTTAAGGAAGTTCTTCGAGTCTTTTCAAGAAGTCTTTTGCAAATGCTTTTAACTTTGTTTTAAGACTTACACTTCAAGTTGAGTAAAGGGTAAAGCGTAAAAATTCAAGTTCATTTCTACAAAAGTATATGGGGACTAAGTATTCCAAAAAGATTTAAAATGTTTTCATATTTAAATAAGAACGGAAACTGATATTTTCAAAGAGCCTTCGGGGTGGTTTTCAGAAAAGAGAAATAACTTTCTAAATGAAGCAAGCAGTGAAACTGAGATTTCCGAGATGGCCTTTGAGCTAAGTTTTTTAGCACTAATCTCAAATCACAGAAGAGGTATGTTTATAAACATAAAGAACTAAGTATTTTTGGGAGTAGTATTGAGCACTGATATGGGGATGCGAGTTCATATTAACTCAAGTCTCCATAAACCATGTAGCCATCATGGGTAGAAAAGGGTCATACTTTTTAGATGAATCCTTTTCGCATATACTAGTGGATCCACTTAGTGAGTTAGCTTCCTATATCACGGCAAGGTATAGGTTGGGCCTTGGCAGCGTGAGGTAAAGCATTGTATCATCACTATAGTTCTTAAGTGATGTTTCTCAGTTAGAGAAACTCCCACAGTAGTAGTAGCATGGTTCCTCAAGGGGTTGTTTTTGGCGTGGTATGGAACTTCATTCATGCATTAAACAAGTAGACTGTGCGAGAGAGCATGGTTTGTCTTTTTTATGATATTATGATTATGAATTGACAGCATGTTTTTAACAGTTTTTTCTCTCTTTATATTGCACTTGTTTTAAAATGCTTTATAATGAAATGAATTTATTTAAGTATTCAAGAGTTGAGAAGAGCCAAGGTAGGTGTTTCTTATATAATCTCTTTCGAGCCTATGCTGTTTTACCATTCCAACTCGCATAGTCGTACATTCAATGTACTGATGCCAGTTGGCCTGCATTGTCTTATGATGCAGACACAGGTAACTAGGATTGGCATCCGGCACATTCGTTGATCCAATGAGAAGTTCAAAGTCTGTTGGTTAGCCTCTTTGCATTCGAGAGGACTCTTTCACATTGCTTTCATTTTTAGTATTAGTTCATTAGGATGTCGCGGGCCTATCCCGACATCCATCTCAGTTGTTTCGAGTCTCCATAGTTAGAAAGTTAGTTAGTGAATTTAGTTGTCTTTACTTTTCATTTTATATGTAAAGACTTAAGTATCCATTTTGGCCAAGTTAAATGTTGACTATTAAACATTCTAAGTTATTTCATTAGTTAAGTTGAGTAGTGTGCTATAGATCTTTATGAATATGCATATAGACTTCCGCTGAGTTAGTAAGCCAGGCCAAGGGTTCGCTTGAGGCTAGCAATGGTCTTCGAGTGCCGGCCATGACCAGGGTGTAGGCTTGGGGTTTGACGAACTTGGTATTAGAGAACAGAGTTCAAGTGTCCTAGGGTGTCTATGAAGCCATGTCAGTAGGTTCTTGTTTATGGTTGTGAGGTCCCCACTTCTATAAACGAGGGACTACAGACATTTAAGAAAAGTTTCCCTTCTTTCATACCCTTAATTGTGCAATAGAGCTAAGTCATAGAGATCTATTCTAACTCGTGCGTTCTCAGTATCATTCGACTACCCATCATACTAGAGGTGGTTGGAAAGCAGAGTCAGTTCTTTGTCGACGAGTTGTTCTTAACAAGAGTTTTAAGGAAGTAATGAGATTCCATAGGGGATTAAGAGAAGTCCAAGAGTAAGTTAAGTGTTTCGTTTCAAAGGAATGCACCTGTATTCATGTGAATCATGCGTTTGAGCTAAAAGCAAGTTGTACACTTTTCCTTAAGACTTGTTTCGGCAGAGCTCCTTATAAAGTGGTATGTTTAAAGCTTGGGTAGTATTTTCGCCCGAAAAGGTAGCATGAGCTACGAGATCATGAACAGTAGTAGTGATAGAGACCAGAGTTAAAGGAAAGTATGTAGAGGTTAAGTAATCTAAGTAAGGGAAATGGGGTTTTGACAAGCTATGTTACTATAGTCAAGTACCTAGTAAGTTAGTAATGAGGAGTTTTCCCTTATGGGTAGACTAAGAAGTGAAGAGTTGTAAAGATTCCACCATCGGAGGCAGAGTGTGTTTT
Source organism: Solanum gracilifrons (assembly GCA_029582605.1). NCBI lineage: Eukaryota > Viridiplantae > Streptophyta > Magnoliopsida > Solanales > Solanaceae > Solanum > Solanum gracilifrons. Next base: position 9,754 of record JAJOOH010013014.1, read on the forward strand.
AGCTAGAAAGGAGTTTGTTATGAAGTATAATTGTGTAGGTAATGACCAAGTGTAAGTGTTGAATAGAAGAGCAGAAGTATTCATAAAGTGATAGATCTAAGCTACACTTATGATTTGTTTGAGAGGGTGGGTCATGATGTTCGTAAGGTATAAGAACTAATTAAGTAATGAGGTATAGTATAGTAGGTGAGACATCATATTGATATTCGGGTTTAGAAATAACCATTAAGCTTGAATTTGGGATGAGTGTCATGATCAAAAGAATGGCAACATGAGGACGAATGATCCCATGGGGGAGATATTGTAACACCCAATTTTTTTTTTACCTAATACTTGAACCATCCTTCGTTGTGAGTAGGATTTTACCGAGGAATTAAAATTTCTTAAGTGTTAATTATACTAGATGTAGCACCTTGAGTTCGAAAAAGAACTAAATTGGAAATAACAAAATCTGAAATTTTGCAAGTTAAGCTAAGTACGAGTTTTGGGTCAACTTCAAACGAACATAAATCCTAGTTCAGGATGTGTTACGTGTGCTTCCAGGTACTTTAGGAAAAATATTTTGAATTATCTTTCAAACGCCACCGAGTTTGCTAAGTTTCGAGTTCGGATGAGTGAGATATGGCCTTTTGAAGTTAGGTTGTCAAGTTAAGGAAAGTTAGCCGGAAATAATAAGGGGTATTTTGGTATTTTCCTTACCCAATCAGATTTAATTCATTTTTAGTAATATTTTAGGGTCTAATGCTATTTGTTTGAGCTTTATAACCCTAAAATTAGCCTAGGGTTTTAGTTGAGAGTTCAAGAAGAGAAAAGAAGAGAAAAGAGGAGAAAAGTGGAGTGGATCAAGCGTCCGTCGAGATCCTTGCGTGTTGTAGCGGATTTTTGCCATGAGTTTGATCCTTAATAGGTATGTGAGATCACATAGCGTTGGGTTAGTTCACCCATGCGCCAAGCATGCTTAATTCAACGTATTTTCGTCAAAAAGATTGAAAATTTGATGTTCTTGAAAGTTGTTCTCGAGTTGATTTTGTTCTTGAAAATGAGTTGGGATTAAGGAGTTTCTTGATGATTAAGTGTTGTTTCTGTAAGTTGTTGTGTTAGATTTTCTGTATATGATTTGGGCACATGAATCTAAAGTGAATTTGAGAAAAAGAATCAAACAAAACGATTTAGGATCAGAAAACGAGATAAATAGCTCGTCAGAATTTTTGACTGAAGGGAGGCTGGCGCGACACTCCCTCATAGCGCCAAGCAGGCTGGGGCAGCGCGCCAGCAGTGCGCCAGATTTGAGCCCAAATAAGTTAGGGCTGGCGCGGCTCTCTCTGGATGCGCCCAAATCATCGTTTTTCACCAGTTTTCATCGTTTAGCCTATTTAAGTCCTTCTAAAGTGTATTAACACTTCCTATTGATTCTAACTACTCTAAAAGAATTCTAAACATCTAGAAATCATCCAAAAACATGAATCATAATCTTGAATACATAAATTCAAATTCAAGGAAAGTTAAGAGCCAAGTTAAGGAAGTTCTTCGAGTCTTTTCAAGAAGCCTTTTGCAAATGCTTTTAACTTTGTTTTAAGACATACAGTTCAAGTTGAGTAAAGAGTAAAGAGTAAAGATTGAACTTCATTTCTTCTAAAGTATATGGGGACTAAGTATTCCAAAAAGATTTAAAATGTTTTCACATTTAAATAAGAACGGAAACTGAGATTTTCAAAGAGCCTTCGGGCTAGTTTTCAAAAAAGAGAAATAACTTTCTAAATGAAGCAAGCAGTGAAACTGAGATTTCCGAGATGGCCTTTGAGCTAAGTTTTTGAGCACTAATCTCAAATCACAGAAGAGGTATGTTTTTAAACATAAAGAACTAAGTATTTTTGGGAGTAGTATTGAGCACTGATATAGGGATGCGAGTTCATATTAACTCAAGTCTGCTTAAACCATGTAGCCATCATGGGTAGAAAAGGGTCATACTTTTTAGATGAATCCTTTTCGCATAGACTAGTGGATCCACTTAGTGAGTTAGCTTCCTATATCACGGGAAGGTATAGGTTGGGCCTCGGCAGCGTGAGGTAACGCGTTGTACTATCCCTATAGTTCTTAAGTGATGGTTGTCGGTTAGAGAAACTCCCATAACAGTAGTAGCATGGTTCCTCAAGAGGTTCTGCTTAGTGTGAATGGGGGTATGAGACTTCATCATGTATTGCACAAGTAGACTTTGAGAGGGAGCATGGTTTGCCTTTTTATGATATTATGATTTTGAATTGACAGCATGTTTTCAACAGTTTTTTTTCTTTATATTGCACTTGTTTTAAAATGCTTTATAATGAAATGAATTTATTTAAGTATTTAAGAGTTGAGGAGACCAAAGGTAGGTGTTTCTTTCATAATCTCTTTCGAGCCTATGTTGTTTTACCATTCCAACTCGCATAGTCGTACATTCAGTGTACTGATCCCAGTTGGCATGCATCGGCTTATGAAGCAGACACAAGTAACTAGGATCGGCATTCGCGCATTCGTTGATCCAGTGAGCAGTTCAGAGTCTGTTGGTGAGCCTCTTTGCATTCCAGAGGACTCCTTCACATTGATTTCAGTTTTATTATTAGTACATTGGGATGTCGTAGGCCTGTCCCGACATCCATATCAGTTGTCTAGAGTCTTCATAGATAGTTAGGCAGTCAGTTAGTGAATTCAATTGTCTTTATTTTTCATTTTATATGTAAAAACTTAAGTTGCCATTTTGGCCAAGTTGAATGTTGACTATTAAACATACTAAGTTATTTCATGAGTTAAGTTGAATAGTGTTCTATTGATCTTTATAAATATGCATATAGTCTTCCGCTGAGTTAGTAAGCCAGGCCAAGGGTTCGTTTGAGGCAAGCAATGGTCTTCGAGTGCCGGCACGTCTTGGGTGTAGGCTCGGGGCCTGACAAACTTGGTATCAGAGCACAAAGTTCAATTGTCCTAGGGTGTCTATGATGCCGTGTCAGTAGGATCTTGTTTATGGTTGTGAGGGCCCCACTTCTATAAACGATGGACTACAGACAATTAAGGAAAGTTTCCCTTTTTTCATACTCTTAATCGTGCAATAGAGCTAAGTTATAGCGATCTATTCTAACTCGTGCGTTCTCAGAATCATTTGACTACCCATCATACTAGAGGTGGTTGGAAAGCAGAGTCAGTTCTTTGTCGACGAGTTGTTCTTAGCAAGAGTTTTGAAGAAGTCATGAGAGTCCAGAGGGGCTTAAAAGAAGTCCAAGAGTAAGTTAAGTGTTCCGTTTCAGAGGAATGCCCCTGTATTCATGTGAATCGTGCGTTTGAGCTAAAACCGAGTTGTACTCTTTTCCTTAAGCCTTGTTTCAGCAGATATCCTTATAAGGTGGTATGTTTAGAGCTTGGGTAGTATTTTCGCCTGAAAAGGTAACATGAGCTACGAGATCATGAGCAGTAGTAGTGATAGAGCCCAGAGTTAGAGGAAAGTATGCAGACGTTAAGTAATCTAAGTAAGGGAGATGGTGTTTTGGCAAGCTATGTTATTATAGTCAAGTACGTAGTAAGTTAGTAATGTGGAGTTTTCCCTTATGGGTAGACTAAGAAGTGATGAGTTGTAAATATTCCACCATAGGAGGCAGAGTGTGTTTTAACTAGAAAGGAGTTTGTTATGAAGTGTCATTGTGTAGTTAATGACCAAGTGTAAGTGTTGAATGGAAGAGCAGAAGTATTTATAAATTGATAGATCTAAGCTTGGCTTATGATTTTTTTTAGAGGGTCATGATGTTCATAAGGTAATAGAACTAATTCAATAATGAGGTATAGTATAGTAGGTGAGAAATCGTATTGATATTAAGGTTTAGAAATGACCATTAAGCTTGAATTTGAGATGAGTGTCATGATCAAAAGAATGGCAACATGAGGGTGATAATGTCAGCCTTGGGATTTGATCTGGTAGACTTGACATAGAGTAGACGAGGAATTGAAATGTTAGCTTCTTTGAAAGATGAATAGTACAAGTGATAGACCCTAACCTTTAGATAAGGGCAACGAAGTGTGGCTAAGTCACAAGATTAACAAGAGCATTAAGAGGCATGCCGAGATGGTATGTTACCAGATGAGGTTTCAATTAAGTTATGATTTTCCATGTGTGCCTAGATAGCATAATTGAGTTGTTAATGTGGAATAGGTCCATAGATTTCAAGTGTTAGCTTTAGACCTAAGGGGGAGATGATATGATGAGAAATCAAGTCAAGTATTGATAATTTCTTAAGGAGTTGGTTAGTAGGAGTTCATGGAGTTGTTCAAGTACTAAGCTTGAATATGGTGGTAAAGAGTGATAGTTTTGGGATAAGATTCCTTATAAAGAGTTATAGAACCCGAACCTAAGGATTTGGGTTAAGCTTGAATATAGTAAGAGAAGATCATTAGACTCAGACATTAGTAAGAGTAACCCATTCCGTACCTAGTCCAGTTGTCATTCGAGGACGAATGATCCCAAGGTGGAGATATTGTAACGTCCCAGAAATTTTTTGAGCTAAGACATGAACCATCCTTCGTTGTGAGTAGGATTTTACGGAGGAATTAAAATTTCTTAAGTGTTAAGTTCTCTAGATTTAGCACCTTGAGTTCGGAAAAGAACTAAATTGGAAATAGTAAAATCTGAAATTTTGCAAGTTAAGCTAAGTATGAGTTTTGGGTCAACTTCAAACGACCATTAATCCTAACTCAAGATGTCTTTCGCGTACTACCAGGTACCTTAGGAAAAATAATTAAATTATATTTCGAACGCCACCGAGTTTTCTAAGTTTTGAGTTCGGATGAGTGAGATATGGCCTTTTGAAGTTAGGTTGTCAAGTTAAGGAAAGTTAGCCGAAAATAGTGAGGGGTATTTTGGTCTTTTCCTTACCCAATCAGATTTAATTCATTTTTAGTAACATTTTTGGGTCTAATACTATTCGGTTCACTTTTATAATCCTAAAATTAGCCTATGGTTTTAGTTGAGAGTTCAAGAAGAGAAAATAAGAGAAAAGAGTAGAAAAGAGGAGACAAGAAGAGAGGATCAAGCATCCGTAGAGATCCTTGTGTAATGTAGCGGATTTTCACCGTAGGTTTGATCCCTAAGAGGTATGTGAGATCACATAGTGTTGGGTTAGTTCACCCACGTGCCAAGCATGTTTAATTCAGCGTATTTTCGTCCAAAAAAGATTGATAATTTGATATTCTTGAAAGTTGTTCTTGAATTGATTTGGTTCTTGAACATGAGTTGGGATTAAAGAGTTTCTTGATGATTAAGTGTTGTTTCTTTAAGTTGTTGGGTTAGATTTTGTGTCTATGATTTGGGTACATGAATATAAAGTGAAACTGAGAAAAAGAATCGAATTAAAATGATTTAGGATCAGAAAACGAGATCAATAGCTCGTCAGTTAGTGAATTCAGTTGTCTTTACTTTTCAATTTATATGTAAAGACTTAAGTTGCCATTTTGGCCAAGTTGAATATTGACTATTAAATATTCTAAGTTATTTCATTAGTTAAGTTGAGTAGTGTGCTATTGATCTTTATAAATATGCATATAGTCTTCCGCTGAGTTAGTAAGCCAGGCCAAGGGTTCGCTTGAGGCCAGCTATGGTCTTCGAGTGCCGGCCACGTCCAGGGTGTAGGCTCGGGGCTTGACAAACTTGGTAACAGAGCACAACGTTCAATTGTCCTAGGGGGTCTCTGAAGCCGTGCCAGTAGGATTTTGTTTATGGTTGTGAGGGCCCCACTTTTATAAACGATGGACTATAGACAATTAAGGAAAGTTTCCCTTCTTTCATATTCTTAATCGTGCAATAGAGCTAAGTCATAGAGAACTATTCTAACTCGTGTGTTCTCAGAATCATTTGACTACCCATCATACTAGAGGTGGTTGGAAAGTAGAGTCAGTTCTTTGTCGACGAGTTGTTCTTAGCAAGAGTTTTGAGGAATTCATGAGACTCCAGATGGGCTTAAGAGAAGTCCGAGAGTAAGTAAAGTGTTCCGTTTCAGAGGAATGCCCCTGTATTCATGTGAATCGTGCGTTTGAGATAAAAACGTGTTGTACTCTTTTCCTTAAGCCTTGTTTCAGCTGAGATCCTTATAACGTGGAATGTTTAAAGCTTGGGTAATATTTTCACCTGAAAAGGTAGCATGAGCTACGAGATCATGAGCAGTAGTAGTGATAGAGCTCAGAGTTAGAGGAAAGTATGTAAAGGTTAAGTAATTTAAGTAAGGGAGATGGTGTTTTGACAAGCTATGTTACTATAGTCAAGTACCTAGTAAGTTAGTAATGAGGAGTTTTCCCTTATGGGTAGACTAAGAAGTGATGAGTTGTAAAGATTCCACAATAGGAGGCATAGTGTGCTTTAGCTAGAAAGGAGTTTGTTATGAAGTATAATTGTGTAGGTAATGACCAAGTGTAAGTGTTGAATATAATAGCAGAAGTATTCATAAAGTGATAGATCTAAGCTAGGCTTATGATTTGTTTAATAGGGTCATGATGTTCATTAGGTATTAGAACTAATTAAGTAGTGAGGTATAGTATAGTAGGCGAGAAATCGTATTGATATTAGGGTTTAGAAATGACCATTAAGCTTGAATTTGAGATAAGTGTCATGATCAAATGAATGGCAACATGAGGGTGATGATGTCAACCTTGGAATTTGATCTGGTAGACTTGACATAGAGTAGACGAGGAATTGAAATGTTAGCTTCTTTGAAAGATGAATAGTACAAGTGAGAGACCCTAACCTTTAGATAAGGGCAACGAAGTGTGGCTAAGTCACAAGAGTAACAAGAGCATTAAAAGTCTTGCCGAGATGGTATGTTACCTGCTGAGGTTCCAATTAAGTTATGATTTTCCATGTGTGCCTAGATAGCATAATTGAGTTGTTAATGTGGAGTAGGTCCATAGATTTCAAGTGTTAATTTTAGACCTAAGGGGGAGATGATAAGATGAGAAATCAAGTCAAGTGTTGATAATTTCTTAAGGAGTTGGTTAGTAGGAGTTCATGGAGTTGTTCGACTACTAAGCTTGAATGTGGTGGTAAAAAGTAATAGTTTTGTGATAAGATTCCTTATAGAGAGGTATAGAACCCGAACCTAAGGATTTGGGTTAAGCTTGAATATAGTAAGAGAAGATCATTAGACTCAGACCTTAGTAAGAGTAGCCCATTCCATACCCAGTCCAGTCATCATTTAAGGACGAATGATCCCAAGGTAGAGATATTGTAACACCCCAGAAATTTTTTGAGCTAAGACTTGAACCATCTTTCGTTGTGAGTAGGATTTTACCAAGAAATTAAAATTTCTTAAGTGTTAAGTTTACTAGATGTAGCACCTTGAGTTCGAAAAAGAAATAAATTGGAAATAGTAAAATCTGAAATTTTGAAAGTTAAGCTAAGTATGAGTTTTTGGTTAACTTCAAATGACCATAAATCCTAGCTCAGGATGTTTTACGCATGCAACCAGGTACCTTAAGAAAGATATTTGAATTATATTTTCAACTCCACCGAGTTTTCTAAGTTTCGAGTTCGTATGAGTGAGATATGGCGTTTTGAAGTTAGGCGGTCAAGTTAAGGAAAGTTAGCCGAAAATAGTGAGGGGTATTTTGGTCTTTTCCTTACCCAATCAGATTTAATTCATTTTTAGTAATATTGTAGGGTCTAATCCTATTCGGTTCAGTTTTATAATCCTAAAATTAGCATAGGGTTTTAGTTGAGAGTTCAAGAAGAGAAAAGAGGAGAAAAGAGGATAAAAGAGAAGAAAAGAGGAGAAAAGAGGAGAGGATAAAGCATCCGTCGAGATCTTTGCGTGTTGTTGCGGATTTTCACCATGGGTTTGATTCCTAAGAGGTATGTGAGATCACATAGCGTTAGGTTAGTTCACCCAGGCGCCATGCATATTTAATTCAGCGTATTTTCTTCCTAAAAAGATTGAGAATTTAATGTTCTTGTAAAATGTTCTTGAATTGATTTCGTTCTTTCACATGAGTAGGGATTAAGGAGTTTCTTGATGATTAAGTGTTGTTTCTTTAAGTTGTTGGGTTAGATTTTGTGAATATGATTTAGGCACATGAATCTAAAGTGAATTTGAGAAAAAGAATCGAATTAAAACGATTTAGGATAAGAAAACGAGATCAATAGCTCGTCAGAATTTTTGCTTGGAGGGAGGCTGGCGCGACACACCCCTTATTGCCAGGTAGGCTAGGGTAGCGCACCAACAATGTGCTAGATTTGAGCCCCAGTAAGTTGGGGCTGGCGCGGCACTCCTGGGATGCGTCCAAATCGTTGTTTTTCACCAGTTTTCGTTGTTTAGCCTATTTAAGTCCTTCTAAAGTGTATTAACACTTCCTATTGATTCTAACTACTCTCAATGACTTCTAGACATCTAGAAATCATCCAAAAACATGAAACATAACCTTGAATCCATAAATTCAAATTCAAGGAAAGTTAAGAGCCAAGTTTAGGGAGTTCTTCGAGTCTTTTCAAGAAGTCTTTTGAAAATGCTTTTAACTATGTTTTAAGACTTACAGTTCAAGTTGAGTAAAGAGGAAAGAGTAAAGATTGAAGTTCATTTCTTCAAAAGTATATGGGGACTAAGTATTCCCAAAACGATTTAAAATGTTTTCACATTTAAATAAGAACGGAAACTGAGATTTTCAAAGAGCCTTCGGGCTAGTTTTCAGAAAAGAGAAATAGCTTTCTAAATAAAGCAAGCAGGGAAACTGAGATTTATGAGATGACCTTTGAGCTAAGTTTTTGAGCACTAATCTCAAATCACAGAAGAGGTATGTTTATAAACATAAAGAACTAAGTATTTTTAGGAGTAGTATTGAGCACCGATGTAGGGATGCGAGTTCATATTAGCTCAAGTCTCCATAAATCATGTAGCCATCATGGGTAGAAAAGGGTCATACTTTTTAGATGAATTCTTTTTGCATAGACTAGTGGATACAATTAGTGAGTTAGCTTCCTATATCACGACAAGGTATATGATGGGCCTCGGCAGCGTGAGGTAAAGCGTTGTATCATCACTATAGTTCTTAAGTGATGGTTGTCGGTTAGAGAAACTCCCACAGTAGTAGTAGCATAGTTCTTCAAGGGGTTCTGCTTAGTGTGGTATGAGACTTCATTCATGCATTATGAATTGTCAGCATGTTTTCAACAATTTTTTTTTCTTTATATTGCTTTTGTTTTAAACTGCTTTATAATGAAATGAGTTTATTTAAGTATTTAAGAGTTGAGAAGAGCCAAGGTAGGTGTTTCTTTCATAATCTCTTTTGAGCCTATGTTATTTTAGCATTCCAACTCGCATATTCGTACATTCAATGTACTGATGCCAGTTGGCCTGCATCGTCTTATGATGCAGCACATGTAACTAGGATCGGCATCCGGTGTATTCGTTGATCCAGTGAGCAGTTCAGAGTCTGTTGGTGAGCCTCTTTGCATTTCAGAGGACTCCTTCACATTGCTTTCAGTTTTAGTATTAGTTCATTAGGATGTCGCGGGCCTATCCCGACATCCATCTTAGTTGTTTAGAGGCTTCATAGATAGTCCAACATTCAGACAGTTAGTTAGTGAATTCAGTTGTCTTTACTTTTCATTTCATATGTTGAGACTTAAGTTGCCATTTTGGCCAAGTTGAATGTTGACTATTAAACATTCTAAGTTATTTCATTAGTTAAGTTGAGTAGTGTGCTATTGATCTTTATAAATATGAATATAGTCTTCCGTTGAGTTTGTAAGCCAGACCAAGGGTTCGCTTTAGGCCAGAAATGGTCTTCGAGTGTCAACCATGTCCATGGTGTAGGCTCGGGGCCTGACATGAAGATTCTATCATGTATCTTCAAACATTGAGTCAGGCTGTCAATGAATTTAAAAACAAGAGGGGGGTCAAGGTCATTCCATCAAAGAATGTTCGGCGTCCATATACTCCACATGCCAAGAGGAGGAAACAATCCTTTATCAAGGCAATACAAAATTTGAAGAAGAAGATCTTTGGAGAGTTGCCAATGGCCGTAGGAGAGGAAGTGTTGGAGTTCAAGCATGTGAATGTTTATAAGCATGTGCGTATAGCTCAAAAGAACAAACTAGTGGAACTGACGAGAGCAAAGTATCTGCGTGCACAATACGACATGCATTTTTTTCGTGGAGAAGATTTCAAGACCATGACAAACATGAAAATTTGGTGGGAAAACTAGGTAATTTTTCTCTACTAGTACCTTCAATTTATAATGTTCGTTTGTTTTATGTTTTCAATGATTACTCTTCTTTACTCTTTAATATTATTTTTATTTCAGTATATTGATGAAATCCTTACCCTTATGCGGGAGATGCATGTGAGATACCCTGAGTACTATGATTCCACAGATAGAATCCTGGATCTCAATTTCTATTCCAACTTCAAACAAAGATATGACAAAATGAGCGAGAAGGCAACAACAGTCGGTGGCAAAATCTTTACACATTTAATTAATGAGTTTTAATGTGATGAAGATATGATTAACTATGTCAGGGGCATTAGACCATATCCTGGAGGCATGGATTGGATTGGTGCAAAAAGGATTTTGGCAGTCATGAACCTGAACAAATCTCATTTTGTGACTCTTGAGATCCTCTTGCACGAGGGTCGCATAAATGTCTATGACTGCTAGTTGATAGGTATGGAACATGCTAAGTTTTTGACATTCATACAACTTGTGTTCGGGTTGATACCAAAATTGTTGAACCAAAGTGGAATAATAAAGCATTTGCCAGATAAGTTCCTCAATAAACCATGGGAATTTGAAGGTTTATAGGAACCCATGGTAACAAATGAAACCAAAGCCGCGTGCGGGTCATATTCGCTTGCATTTATTGAGCATTTGATTACCAGGACAACAATTCAACCTCCCCAAACCCTGTTGTGTTACAATGCAGTTGATCGAATGCAATGGGTTTGGGCTGCTGGGACAGTATCTAGGAGCTTGGAGCCTTGACAATGTGTTTGTAATTAATGACAATGTTTTATTTTATCACTTATGTTAAGTTATATTATATTGAGAGAAAGTACATAGTATGTGATGTTATATTGAGAGCAAGTACTTAATCAAATGTTGTTACATAAGGGTGATATGTAGCAATATATCCCTCAAATGGTCAAACGTTGCTACTTAAGGGTGATATGTTGCAACATCTGAGGCATCTGTAACAACAAATAAGTCATCTGTAGCAACATATGTCTCATATGTAGCAACACATGGGTTATCTGTAGTAACATTTGAGTCACATGGTCAAACGTTGCTACATAAGGGTGATATGTAGCAACATTTGATTCATTTGTAGCAATATATAAGTCATATGTAGCAACATATGTCTCATATATAGCAAACAAGGGTCATCTGTAGCAACATTTGAGTCACATGTTACTACAAGTGGGTGATATGTAGCAACAATTGACTCATATGTTGCGAACTTTGACTCATATGTTATGTTAAGAACAAGTAAAAATATTGGAACACGAGTGCAAAAATACGTTTATTTATTTCCACAACTATGATAATTTTGATGGTTGTACACAACTAGATAAGAATTTTCCATCCTCCACAGTATTCTTCTTGGTAATGCTTAAAAATAGAAAAAAAACACAACAAACAATATGAAGATTAGCTTCCAGTTGTTACAACATTTGGTCTTTTTCTTCTCCTTCATCACCCATTTGTTACTTCTTTTAAGTTTAGACCGCTCACAGTAGTTCTACCTATAGAAAGGATCATGAAAGAGGCGATCAGAATGGTACTCAAATCCATTTACGATCTCGAGTTTCCAGACACATCGCACTTCCGCCCGGGTCGAGGCTTCCACTCCGTCAACTCCTTAATTCTGTTAGCCAATCTCAGATAACGAACTTGGATCGTATATCAACATCTTCACGATCCCTCCATCCAAAGAAGTTGCATGCATTCTCCTAAAATACACACCACAAAGAAATTTAGATTAAAATAAAATAAAATAAAGAGAAGTCTCCATACTAAGATGTAGAAATGTAGATACATGATAGCGTGGACAAGACCAAAATCTTCGACCTGGATTGTTCTTCGACTATGAAGTTTGCATTGAAAGTAAGTCTCCATGTTTGTAATATATTTTCACACCCAACATGGGATCATTTTCATCATTACAAATTCTATTCAATATTGCATTTGACATTATATCAAAAGTAACAAAAACAAACAAAACTCATTCATTAGATCTAGAGTACAAATCTATATTTAAAGAATTCATTCTTGCCCAACCACTATATCAAAATTAATGATTTCATTTATTTGACAATACATGACAGTGCTGATATTTGGTTTAACCAAAGGACAATCAAATTAGTTGTGTGTTAAAAAACAAAGAACAGAAAAGACTAACATAAAAGACTGATGAAATAAATAACATCATTATATCCCATACAATCCAGAGATCTGAGATCCATGTGAAGAGAGAGAGCGAAACAGAGAGAAACCGAAGCGGCGAGGAAAAAAATGAAAACCCTATTCTTGAAATGAAAATCCTAATATATATATATATATCCCTTCTAGAAATGAAATAATGGGCCGATTGGGCCAGTTTTAGAGGTTGGGCTTGCCTATGACTTTTATAAAGTACTTACGT
>JAJOOH010013015.1:0-18334 GCA_029582605.1 Solanum gracilifrons
AGTACAACAAAGACTCTTCTTCACTCTATCAGATCCCTTTGTTGAGTTGAGCAATGTTCTTTCTTGAAGATGGCCTTCTTTTCAAGCTTATGAATTTTTGAGAGAAAATCCAAATTTTGTTTGCCAAATCTTGAGTTTGTGTTTGTTGAAAAGAGATAATATATTGAAAATGAACACAAACTCCTTGAGCCAATCTCATTGGCTGAAGGCCTGCTGTTAGAAAAGTTGTGCACCTGCCGTAGCAGTTTTTCTGACGCAGACAGCTTTTACAGTTGTACAGCACTTTGACAGCTGGACGAGTATTCATACTCTGCAGAGGACCAGGTCCCTGCACTTGTGAGGAGATCATCAAAACACCAAAAGGCATAAGCTCTTATCATCTTCTAATCTTTGAACGCATTAGCAAGTCCAAAGACAAGCAATATGAGAAAACAAGACATAAATTAGCTATCACGATAGTAGCGTTGGATAATAAGCTAAATCACAAAATGCCAATATAAAGATGGCAATATCAGAATAACTTTTCTCGAGTGTTTAATTTGCAGCTCATTAAGGGCATAATTTTATGTGTATTAAATAATTTTGTGTCATACAAAATAAGGAAATTGATGGATATAATCAAGAATGACTATACATTGGTTATTGAATCAAAACCTACTAATGGTCTTGGCCAACTGGGTCTCCACCAATCAAGATAAGTCATGTACCTTTTTGGGGAGAGACCGATGCATAGTCACAGCTCTCCATTTGGCTTATGTCAACCTAGAAATCCTGACTTTATTACCCTTGGTACTTTGTAACTACAAATGCAATTTCTAACTAATAATGAGTAAAGAAGAAAGAAGAAGATAACTTTATCTAAATTAGAAAAGGTAAACTTGAAAAAATAAAGTTGATAAATGCATACATACCATACAACAGGGAGAGACGAAAAATAGATGAATTAACTTGAATTTTCAATATCTACAACTATTATTGAAAAAGAATACCAGAAGATCGATCAGAGGAGCTTTGAGGAGACAATGGTGAAGAAATGAGTAAACCTAACTCCTATCAATATAAACTGGACTTCTTGACAACTCAACCATCAGTTTGCAATAAGATCTACTCCAATATGGTTGCTCTATAAGAAATCGACATTAGCAAACTTTTTCAAATAGTTGTTAGCTCACGGGACACACATGGATGAAAATAAGACCCATACCTTCTCAAGGTATAGGAATGACAACAAATATCGATGGAATTGGAAGCGGAGAGGGATAATCCGTTTATCTTTAGGTTATATAGTTCAATAATTACAATAGAAAATAGATTGTAATAAAGGATACATTATATATCTTTTTAAAGGAGTGCTAAAGTTAACCGATTAAAAAAGTCGTGCTCTTGAGTGATAAAGAGGCTCTTTTTTCTTTTTGGTTTATCTTTTTAGTAGTAGTTCTGCATATCCGCTTAATAGTTACTCATTTTACAGTTCCCCCTTCTCTCAAATTATTATTGTTTCTCTGCCTCCAAGTTGATACTAAATCATATGTTCAAGAATATTCAAGAATTAATTGCAATTAGCAGATCTTCAAACTTTTCAACCCGTCATATATCTCCTTGAACCATATGAGAAATTATCTACTACTATTCATATTTATCAAAGATTTTTTTAAAAATAGAATGAGCTAAGAAAAGAAATTCAAAAGTTAACATTCCACGTAATGCAATTCAGAAGAGATTGATTTTTCTGTTCAATTAACCGGTGATTTAATATAAATAACACTTTTCAATACAAAGTGTTGTCAAACAAATGAATAGACACACGTAGCAAGCCGCAATAACAATTCTTGTCAAAAAGATAAAAACCTCTCTAACCTTAGAAGGTAGGAGATAAGGCTGCGTATACACTATTCTCCCCAATCACCACTCATGAAATTACATTGAATATGTTGTTGTTGTTGTTGTTATATAAGAAGTAATAAAAATTCAGCTGTTATTGAATATTTTCAAAAAATTGAAAAGAAAAATCTTATTCATTCACTCAGATACCATACCAAAAAGATGAAACGTTGTGGACTTACTGTGCAAAACGACTTTCTTGGGCAATAAAAGAGAAAACTTTGATGCTACCTCCTGCAATAGATTTGCTACATAGAGTGTAGATAATGGGGTCTTCTCTGCCATTTAACACGATATTGTTCCCACAAGTTAAAGTAGTCCAAGAAAACATGAGGAGAAGAAAATTTCATGAGATAATCTGACCAGTAAATCCAATCAGTTCAAGCAACGTTTGAATACGATATGGTCCTTCAGCAGGAATAGTCATACCATGAATTTTATCTTCCCAGCCTGTAGAGCTGATATGAGAACATAAATATTTTCAGGGAGAAGAAATAATTGATGATATACCACTATAACAAAAATAACTTTTAGCGGCAATAAATATAGACATTAATAAAGAGTGCTAAAGTCTTTACCGGCATTAGCTAAGCGTCATTAGAACCGATGTCGCTAAAGGCTTTAGGGACATATACAAAGAGTGCTAATTGCCGCTAAAAATACATATCTAGCGGTAATTAAAAATTAATTGCCGCTAATGATCATTTTTGATGTAGTCTACTTTCTTTCCAATTGAATTTCTCACTTACCAGCATAATAACGGAGATGTACAACCAGTGTACTCCAATCTTAGCAGCCTGTTCATATGGCTTCCTAGTGTCCCAAGTCTAGAATGTTGCAATTTGATCATTATGTTTCTCAATCAGTTCAGCAAATTAAGTGCAACAATACTTTTGACCTTTCTTGCAGTTTTGAACCATGGAACAGTTAGTGTAGTACGGCAGCCACAATAGAGAAATGTATGTTATTTTGATGTTGATATGAAGTTTTGATGATTGAGTAAACTTTTAACCTGATCCCAGGTGAAACTGTGTACAGGAAAAGACTACAGCTGGCCAAAAGCCTACAAAACCTATTGTGGTTGGTGCGCGACTCCCATTGCAAGAAGGTCCTTAGCCAACGAGAATGTTTTGCATTTTTGTGCGCATCCTATAATATGTCCATTCTTTTTTTTATAAATCAAATTTATACCACTAGACAGGACATCTAGCGGCCTTTTATTAATAATAAGATAAAATCATCAACGTGAATAAGTGCAAGTAAGGGGGGCTAGGCCTCACCTTACCAATCCTAATGAGGTAACAAACCTCTACTAATTAAGAAGCTTGAAGAAAATAAGAGGTAGAGAAAATTAAGTGTTATATTTTAGGTGTTTTAATGATCCTCACAGATGCAGGGACCCGGTCCCTGGAAGAGTGCTCTCGTCCAGATTCGAAGTGGTGTACAACTGTAAATCAATCTTTACAGCTATCTTGTCAGGTTAGTTGGTGAAATGTGCAGCGTACTTCACCAATAGGAAGGGCGGACGAAGTTGTTTGTTTCAGTGGTCAAAACCCTTGTTGGTAATTGATATATACAACAATAAACAAACATATTCATTCAAAAAGAGATAGAGAGCTAGCAAGTCCTTTTCAAGAAGTCAAGCATTAAAGAACACAGAAAGGGACCTGTTCCCGGAAAGACTGCGTACGTGAAAAGGATGAAAAGACAACTTTCAAAAAGCTACCAACTTTGATGTGGTTGGTGCATAACTTTTCAGAACAACAGGCTCTCAGCCAATGGCCTCGTCTTAAGGGTTTGTGTTCATTTTGATAATAGTCTCTTCTCCAAAACACAAACCCAAGTTTTGGCAAACAAAGTTGTGAATTTCTAAAAATTCATAAGCTCAAAAAAGAAAGGGCCATCTTCAAGGATGAACATTGCCCATGCTCAACAAAGGGACCAGATAGAGTGTTGAAGCGTCTTTGTTGTATTTTAAGCTTTGTATCTTATGTGCTTAAATTGTAAATCTATCCAAGTGTTATAAAGGAATTAGATCATTGTTTTGGTTCAGTCAAGAAGCCTAAATCAGTTAGATTTAATTGCTTTAGTGGGGAAACAGAGTTGTTGCTTAGTTGAAGTCTAAATAATCTAGAGTTAGATGGTTTAGTAGGAAACATAGTTGTTTCTTAGTTGAAGTCTAAATCATCTAGAGTTAGGTGGTTTAGTGGGCAATAGAGTTGTTGCTTAGTTCTTTCTTTGTAGTAGAGTTGCTACATTGAGGGGGAAGGGATTTAGAGTTAAATTCCTAGGTTGCAAGAGTTTGTAATCTGAATTGTTGCTCTGTTTGAGTTAAATGAAGTTTGGGTTGAAATCATGTGAGTATAGGTCGTGGTTTTCACCGCCCTTGAGCAAGGGGGTTTCCACGTAAAATCCTTGGGCCTGATTTACTTTGAGCTATTTATTTTCTACATTTATTTTAGTTACTGTTCTTGTTGAGTCAAGGGACCTGGTCTGTTGATGTATAGTGGACGCATACATTCCAACACTAAGTATTATATGATCATCATAGAGTTTATTATACACTCTATGATGAAATGACAAATGAAGATAATATGTCCATTCTCACTTATCACAAAGCAAGTTTTTGTAAAATAGAATTTTCAAAAAGCAAAAGCCTCTCTCAACAAAATATTTCTCAAGAACAACCGTAGGACTTAATAGAGTTATCTTTGTTCTTAGTTGTTGCTAGAGCTTGTAATTTCAGTAAAAAAAAAGTCTTGGAAGATCTATTCCTAAGCTATAAAGGAAGTAGATCAGTGCTTCATGTTAGAACACAACAAAGATTATCTAGAGTTAGCTATGTTTGGTTCTTAAAAAGTCTACATCAACTAGAGCTAGTTGGTTTAGTGGGCAATAAAGTTATTGCTTAGTTATTACTGGTAGTAGAGTTACTACAGTAAGGGGGGGAGGTAATAATGAGTTTTGATTCATAGGTTACAAGAGTTTGTAATCTGAATCTTTGCTCCATTTTGAGTGAAATGAAGTTTGGTTGGAAATCTTTTGAGTACATGTCGTGGTTTCTCCTCCCTTGAACAAGGGGGTTTCCACGTAAAAACTATTGTGTTTGTTTTTACTTGCAATATTTTTTCTGCATTTATATTCTGTCACGGGACCTGGTCTAGTAATCACTAGTGGACGCATACATTCTATAAATGTGTAAGCCACCAAAAAAAAGCAAAGAGTAAATGGCACAACTCCTATAATCCTCCGTGCTTCACTAAAACCGACAAATGATTCCTCTTCTTTGTTTGATCTCGAGAGAGGTTCATTCACTTCCCAGTCTTCTTTCCTAGAGATAACATTTCATCTTTATTACATCTAATGGATTTCAGATGAACGTTTACGAGAGGAACACTATCATGCCACTAAAAGAAATAAGGATATCAGGAACAATCATTAACCATCCCCATCAGTATTTTAATAATATTGACGTCACTAATGACCCCGTAATACCCCCAACAGAAGTGTGAGCATTCTAAATACCCATTATAAGTAACCTATTCTTTTCAAAACTAATTCCCAATCATTGCAACTACTGAAGGACATCTAGTGGATTGGAACAATCCAACAACTGTTTGGATAGTCAGATAGTGATAGAAACTATGGATGTTTCCCCAATATCCAAGTCCAAAAAGAGTTGTAGATAAATTTGTTCTCAATGTTTCCACGGTAGAAAAAACTATCAAATCCATCTTATAGCTTACGTGCCCTGAGATATATCTTTTGATGGCAGACACAAATAGGAAAGCCATATCAAGATTACTAAGAATTGTTGCTCCATCAGGTCTATTAAATGTAAACCAACCACCTCTAAATGATTACAAAGTACTATTACCTTGCCATGGTAAATTAGGACCAACCCCATGGTATCAGGATCAAGTGTTTATTCACGATAGTCAATATTTGTGGTTTTTCAATTGGCATGCCTACAAATTCCAAGTTTTCTTATTACAATTCAACTCTAACTGAGTTATACGTCATACATAATAATCCTAATAAGAAGATTTGTTATAAGCTAAATTGATAGATTGGGGGATCGATTCATACCTCATACCAGTAGACTCGTATTTTTCCATCTTCTGTCGAGCTCCAGTCATGTGGATTTAGGGAAAGACAAGTACCTTTCAACCACAAGGCCACCCAAAATTTCTTTTGTCTACATCGAATTCAAGGAACATATAGGGACTCAAATAGTATGTAATGATCCCAAATAGATTTGAAATAACAAAGTAGTTTTTGGGACGATTTTCAATTATATTGGTAACTGAATTGAACTACAAGCTTAGCTAATAACAATAATAACATAAAATGAGGAAGTCGAATATTAGCTCCATAGCTCGATAGATCTGCCGAAATAGAAGAGAAATACAAGAGATTTAGAAGAGATTGAGAATGAAGAAATTGTACAGAAGGAGAAGAATTTTGGAGAAGAAGATACCGTGCAAATTCATGCCCTCTCTATTCTGTTATTCGGTTAAATATATTGTGTAATCAAATTGGCTGAGCTGGCAAGTCTGACTAATCCCAACCTTTGAATCTCAATAACTCACGATCAATCTTGACCCACTACGTGGAAATTATTATGACTAAATTCTAATTAACCCCAACTCATGACTCTCTACCCCTTGAATATGATCCTTGTCCTCAAGGATCGAGGAATCAAAATCTGGAAATTTTTCCTTGATATACTTGTTGAAAGTCAATTGGGGGGTGAGTTAAAAATTCCTTTAGTCGACTTCCTGTATGAGATAGCCAACTCACCTGCAAATTAGTATAACAATGAAAGATAAGAGTAAAATAGAAAGTAGGACTCAAACAAAAAGTTTTATACTGGTTCGAAACACCGGTGTGGTGCCTAATTCCAATCCCCTTAGGTTTCAAGGGTCCTTAAGAGCGTGTTGAGAACTAGGATAGTACAAAGTATTTTGACTAAGAATCATGTCTGATATGCAAATCAAATCTTGTACTTTGACACACTACTTGTATAACCTACACTCAAATATTTCTTTCTCTTTTCTTTTTCGATTGTATGCTCACGAGAATACAAAGCTCTTATGAAAGACAATAGAAGACAATAGTACAAGTTCAAGTGAAGTGCGTACTTCATGACTACGACTAAGAAAGGTTTCTATAGTATTGGAGGACTGCTCTTTTAAGAAAAACCCAAGGGTGTTTAAATCAAGGATCTTTGATAGAGTCCCTGATTTTGATTAATTTGTGGAGGAGAAAATTGATTTTCTTCCTTCGTTTGAAGATCTTCTTGTGGTCTTGAATCTTGGTTGATCTTGTTGACCGTTGATGTTGATTTTGTCACCTCCAGATTTGATTTATCCTAATCAGACGCTAGGATTGTGGCTATCTTGAATTGATTATGTATCCCTTGATTGATTATCTTCCTTCTTCAGTGATCACATATTATCTCTTTCCTTCTTTAATAGTGCTTGGGTGTTGTATGCTTGACTTCTATCTTTTTGAATTCTTGGCCTGCAATTAGTCACATATTTGTTAAGTGTTTCATTATTAAAATCACTCGATCCTACGGGGATATAATCTCCACCTTTTTTTTATAATGACAACTAATTCACAATTTAGTATAGAGACTTAAAGAGATAGTGAAACTTCCCTGATATATTTCTATTTGTGGTTGTCTAGAGGATTTTTGTAGCTCCCCCTTTTTTTAAGTTGTGTAGCTCCCCCTGTTTTGATTGCTTCATGTCTATAAAATTGTGGGACAATTTACCCCCTTTGGTATAATCAAAAAGAAAGAGCAAGAGAGAACACACAATAATCAGAAAAAGCAGTAGCAAATAAAGGAAACCAAAGTAGGAAGGCAAAAAGCCTTCAATATACAACCCATAAGAAACAGAAAAAAAGGGACATAACCCTTTAAAAGATTGTTCAGGAGTCGCAAAAAGATAGGAGCAGAGGGCTAGTGTTCACCCAGAAAGTACTTGAGGGTGTTTATAACCTTCCCATAGAAGGAATACTAGGAGCGTTCCACATTTCTGGAAAGGCTGGAGTAGGAAGTCTAGACAAATATGGCAAGATCAGTGTTGGAAGAGCTGACTCAGCTCTTGAGAGAATCAACTTGCTTGATCAACTTGTTGACAGTCAAGATTCCTTCTTGTTTTATCCCTTACATTGTAATGCGCGGCTTACCAACATCTGTATGAGTATCCTTCTGAAGGCCAAAAACCTTCTCAACAACATCTTGAATTGTCTTTAGCCTGCATTCCACAACAAGGATGCGAGTTTTGAGTTCATCAGTGTCCTGGAGTCCGAGAGTAGCCGACTCTACAAATATTTTAGTTGGCTTGACAAAATCAGCCCTGGATTTGACAGAGTCCTTTTTCATCCATTTGCTTCCTACCTACACATACCCCATACACGAAAAGGTGTGAGACTCATAAGTAGTATTAATCTCAATAGGTTTAAACATAGAGAGGTCCACCATTTGATCCACCAGAATTCATGAGATGAGCAGCCTATAAGGTAAATTGGCAGAAGTGTTTGAATCCTCAACACTTTCCAGAATATACTCTTTGAACCAAACTGCCCAGTTAATGCGGTACTTCTTCTACAAATAGTAAAGTACAAACACATCCCGAGTACATATGATACTCAGAGAGCCTTTCTAGGAATGAGAGTAGTGGCAATAATATGTGCCAGAATATGATGTTCAAAATAAATAGATAGAGGTCCAAAATCAGACAAATCAGCATCGGGTTGAGCCACGACTATCTTAGCACCTTCCATAGATACCTCAAAATCATCAGGCCATGTGCCATTTATGTACAAAATCACACCAGAGAATTTAATACCGAAAACATCTTCAAATAACAGTTCATTGAAAATAATACGACTACCCATTACAAGAGTTTTGAACTCACCATTGTAGTTAGAAACACGAAGATTTGCATAGAATAAACGAATAGCTTCTTTAAAGAAATCAAGGCCACAAATACTAAACAACAAAGACAATTTCTGAGCTTTAAGAAATGAACTTACCGGGCAGTGAGAGTTCCTTAGTTGACTAAGATTTATCACCCGATCGAGATTAATGGGTCGAGACTTGAAGCTATCAAACCTGTTTTTCCGTTCAACAAACTTTGCATGTCTTCAGGAGAGAGAGATTCAGAGGCGCATGGTCAGGGTTTCTTCCGATCCTTTATTTTAACTGACGAGGCTTTCCTTTTGGAAGAAAGAGAGACGAAAGAGCCAACGGTTAAATTGGAGGAAGACGACAAAATATTCACCTTGAAAAAGCCAGAAGAGTGAAGGTCAGAGTTTTTCAAAGAAGCCATTGAACGAGTTCTAGGCATGATGAGATAGAAGAAGAAGAAGAGATGAAAAACAAACAAATAGAGAAAGAGAGTGAAGAAGGAGAAGAGTTTAACAAAGGAAAAGGAAGAGCCGAGAAAGAAAGTGACAGGTCGGAAAGGAACGGTTTTATGGAGAAGAGGAAAGGGCAGAGCAGAGTAATAATTAACAGCTGAGAAGTCTAAGAAAATAAGGAAAAGAAATCTCATTAATTAAAAGAGGTAATACCAAGATAATTATGGAGAAAACAAATTCTTTCTTCAAGCTAGGGTTTTATAAAAATGTCACCTAATTGATTTTCAGAATCAACAAATTCCAAAGAAAAGTCACCATTTTCAATATGATCTCGAATAAAATTATGCTTGATATCAATATGCTTAGCCCTAGAATGATGCACAATATATTTAGATAAGCTAATAGCACTGGTTTTAACGCAAAAAATAGGAACAACTTCATAAGAAAGATCAAAATCAAGTAGTTGATGCATCATCCATAATTATTGGGTACCACAACTTCCAACGGCTAGATACTAGGACTCTGTAGTAGATAATGCAACCAAAGTTTGTTTCTTACTGTTCCAAGAGATTAGGGATTGACCCAAAATTTGGCAAGTTCAACTAGTACTTTTTGACCATTTTTGTCACCTGCAAAATTAGCATCTGAGTATCCAATTAAATCAAAGTGAGATGAGAGAGGGTAACTTAATACAAGTCTATTGTTCCAATAAGATAACGAATGATTTGTTTTGCTAAAGTGAGATGTGATTCTTTAGGGGCCAATTGAAAACGTGCACATTTGCACATGATATTTGATGCTTGCGTAATTAAGACACAACTTCCGATGCAAGTGTCTACGATCGTACAATAGTTTAGTAACCCAACCAAGGGTTGGGATCGTCCCAAGAGAGTGATTTTGAGAATTTATAGAAAAATGAAATTTAGTTCTAACAAGTCGTAGCTAAAGACATTAACGAGTAAAAACATTGTAAATTAAAAAGGGGGACACAAGAGTGTCAATTAACAATGAGGGGTTTTGTCACAAGTAAGGTAAAAATAGCAAAATAAACAAGGGTTTCTAAGTAATGAGAGAGGATCCTTGGGATGTGACGGGAATACAGCTTAAGCTAGATTATTGGGTACATTCTTGCGATAGAAAATTTATAGAGTAATAGTGACTAGACTAAGCTTTATGTGGGAATAAGTTCTCTCTCGAACAACTTACCCCGTTTCAAATAGGTTCCTCTCGGACACCCACTTGTCACATGAAGACCAGCCTACGCCTTACCCCACTCACTCTCTCAAGCTGAGTGTTAGGATATGGGACTAGGGTTCACTCTCTCGAGCTGAACCTCATGTCAACCCACTCTTTAGGCCATCAATCTAGTAGTCTTGGTTTCACGACTTCTCTCTCGAGTAAGCCGAAAACACATAAATAAACTTGTATTTGCAATTACAAATTTGTTAAATTCATCCACAACTACTAGACGAAATCACCATTAAACTATATCTAATCTATCAGCAAACAAGACCCAACAACAATCTTAATCCATTTTCGCTAAATCACACCCCAAGAATGGGGGGTTTTAGCCACACATCAAGATAGAAATTTATACTTAAATGAGCTTGCATTCAAATGGGTATGAAGATTTAAGTCTTGTTACAGGCCAAGAATAAAGAATTCAAGAGACCCAATTCCAAATCCTTGGAGATGAAACACTATTTTTCTTCAAGTCTTCAAAACCCTCTCAAACTCAAAGAAAAAATACTAAAAAGTACTATTCTTTATGAAAAATATAATAATTGTTCGACACTTAAACTACAACTCTAACTAGTATTTATAGTTTTCACAGATTTGTGCTGCGGCGGATCATTCGGCGTCGTTAGTCGGAATCGCTGATCAACTCAGCGATTTACCCTTTGGTGTAGTTCATCGTCGTCTTGCACCAGTCCTCAACATCGTCGTGCTATGGGTCATTGGGCGACATGGTACTGCTTCATGGAACTTCTCGACGATGCATCGACTGTTCCCTTTTTTCGCCGACTTGATCCTTTACTTCAGGGCTCAGCACACTGGAACAAAAGGCGAATATATGATCTATTGGCGATTCGCCGAATCGGTTCGGCGATTCACAAATCTTCATTTTTTCGTTCTTTTAGCTTCTTTTTATCCTTTTTGCTCGATCGTGTCCATGCTTTCCCTCAAACTTCAAATACTTGAAACTTTAAGGTTTTGATCAGATATCGAGACAAAATATGCATTTGAGGACACAATTTCTATTAAAATATAACCCGAAATGAGTCCAATTTGTGGACTCATCAACACCCCAACTTAAACTTTTGTTTGTCCTCAAGCAAACTCAATTTCAGCCGTTCAAAAAGGGTGTCTCGAACAGTGCTACACAAGACTCAATCATGAATGCACACAACAAGACTCAATTTACTCATGCAAAGATCAAATGTGCACTTAAAGACTCAAGTTGTGACAAACAATTACCAAAGATTCTCAAGTTCGCAGTACTTGCTTCAAATGCAAGTTCAAGCTCAACAAAAACATTTCGTCACACAAATGATAATTCTATTCTCACACACAAAGGTATAATCAATTAAAGTTCAGGAATCAGATACAACACTCACTCTCACAAAGAGGAACACAAAGAATGCTTTCACCCATAGGTTTACCCGTATTTTCCAGTCAACATTCGTTTCAGCTTTCTCAGGATTAAAAAGATATTTATAAGGCTTGTAATGGGGCTGAGTGCAAATGTATGGTCATTTGGTCTCAGTGACTACGATCCTCATGAAATGTTGTATTTTTAACACTTACTTTTCTTCTCCTTCATCTTTCTCTTTAATGCTCATAAGTCATCCCATTATTCACTTTCCCATGGTGTGTTGGAAACCCAATTTCTTTTGTACTTTATTCCACAACTTTCTTTTATTTTCTCTTTTTCTTCTTTTTTTTATACGGGGGTTTTCCATTTTTTGCAACACCATGGGTTTCGGGATACTTTTCTTGCACTTATTGATTTTCCCTTTTTCTTTTCACCACACCCCCAACTTAGGCTATTCACTAAACCACAAATCAAGAGGATTATAGGTAGTGGATTAAGAAAGGTCTAGGTTTCATCAAGTTTCTTCCAAAGAAAGGTAAGGTTCAAGGGGTGTTCAAGAGAGGTTCACACACTCACAAAGGAGGTCACAAAAGAGGTATATGTCAAACTGGTTCACACTCTTCAAAATTTGCCTAAGATCATCTCAAGAGAAAGCTTCACTTAATCGACCGGACCAACGGGGCAAATTCTAAGTGTTGTCATGCGTGGTTCAAAGTAAGCTTATCACACAAGGCATCGACACTTAAGTCAAACAAGACTCCATACTTTTGCTAGTGTGCAACGGTCATCGCAAGAGAATCAATTTGACACATGGCTAATCACAACGAGATGCAAAGAGTTCACCTATTGTCTATGCAACATCATTTGGCCTCATCATAGCCGTACACTCATGTTTGTTCGATTGCAAACACTATTCAAGTCATCGGTATTGATCGAAAATGAGACTCAAATTTGCTAAAGAACAACCACATTCAACAACATATAAAGGGTGGCAAAAATGTGCAAAAAATTCAAAAAAATTCAGAAAGATCCAAATCATTTTGCAATTTAAAATAAAAGGAGCCACAAACTCAAATATCCACGATAAGCAGATAAACCAATTTAACCGAAATAACCCAAATATATAAACAAGAACATAAATAATAATAGTAGCACAAAAGGTAGGCTTCACCCCACCATAATAAAAAACTATTTGTCCTCAAATGCATATAACCATAATTCAAGGGTCAAATTAGAGAAAGACAGAGAGAGGGCTAGAGAATAAACCTGGTGACGCACTTGCTCCATCTGTCGGGGTGGCATGTTCCTTCTGGTTATCTCTGCTGCTTCGAGTCATAGTCCTTCAACAAATTTTAAATTACAAAGAAGGCGAGGTAGGGATGTTAAGCAGTCCGCTGAGTGGTTCGACTAGCCATACACAACTTTGCTAAGCAACCCAATGCGCTTATTTTCAACCCACGTTCTCGAAGGCTTGACAGTCACCCTTTTGCGCTAGCCAATTTAGAGTGCGATCTATGTTTCGAGCACAATTTGATAACTAAAACACTTAGGTAATATCGGAACATATAGAAATCAGTGTGTGAAGGTACAATTGGAGGAATGAGAGCATGTAAAAGTGGATATTTTTGAGAATTTAAAACCTTTGGCTAGCGAACTGTCCAGTTCATCTCTATTCAGCGACAACATCTTGATATCTGCATCAGTCGGCGTTTTGCCGAATAATTGTTTATTTTTCTAAGTTTTACAGAACTTCCCAACAAACTTAGAGGTTCAAACGACGGTGAACATCGGGGTGGCAGATATGGTTGGCGATTCGCCAAGACTATCTTAAGTTCACCGAGTTTTACAGACTCCAACTTTTGAGAATATGTTGAGTCAAATGGCGGATAAGGGTGGGTCGCCGACTTCTTCGGCGACTCACCAACAGGGTCTGCTGCTTGCCATCCTGCACTTTTTGAGCACCTCTCACACTTCAATCAGTAAAATTAATACACCATTATTTTACCGATATGTGAATGTAAAAAGCAAAAGGGGTTTGGATTGCCTCCCAAACAACGCTATAGTTAACGTCGCGGCACGACGCAAGTCAATAACTATTATTCATCATCAGATTCACCCATGGTGTAGTTAGGTGAGTCCTCAGCGAATGGTGGGTATTGACCTGTCATTAAATGGCTAATCTGAGCATCTTGCAGCTGAATGGTCATGGAGTTTGCTGTAGTCGTTTCATTTAGCATTTCAATGTTGTCCTTCATGTCATTCAACTTCTTGTCTTGTTCTTCGAGTTTTTGTTGAATGAGTGAAAGGGCATCGTCATTTTGCACATCCTCATGCCTCTTCCCATGTTTGCATTATCAAAGGAAGAAATTCCTTTCCTTTTCCATAGCTTGTTCTTCCAGCCCCATGACTCGTTTGGACAGAACGTCTACTTGAGCCACCAGTGCGTCCCATTCTTATTTATTTTGGACTTCCTTGCTGGTTTCAACCATGTTATCCAGTAGTGTTGCGATGACCTCGTAGGGCTGGTGGAGGATACCGCCCTCAAAAAGGTGCTTGACTATGCTTCTATTTTATGATCCGAGACCCTGATAGAAGCAATCCAGCAACGTCTTGTCAGACATTCCACGAGTTGGGCATGGTTGTAATATTGATTTAAACTTCAGCCACATTTCTTGAATTGTCTCCTCTCCTGTTTGTTTGAACGTCAGTAGATTATCCCTGAGGTAAAACTAAAACTAAGAAGGATAAAAAATTCTATTTAACTAAGAATTACCAAATAACACCACTCCCCGGCAGTGGCGCCATTGTGATGTTTGCGTAATCAAGACACAACTTCTGATGCAAGTGTCTATGATCGTACAATAGTTTAGTAGCCTAACCAAGGGTTGGGATCGTCCCATGAGAGTGGTTTTGAGAATTTATAGAAAAATAAAATTTAGTTCTAACTAGTCATAACTAAAGACATTAACTAGTAAAAACATTGTAAATTAAAAAGGGGGACATAAGAGTGTCAATTAACAATGGAGGGTTTTGTCACAAGTAAGGTAAAAACAACAAAAATAAACAAGGGTTTCTAAGTAATGAGAGAGGATCCTTGGGATGTGACGGGAATACGGGTTAAGCTAGATTATTGGGTACATGCCTGTGATAGAAAATTTATAGAGTAATAGTGACTAGGCTAAGCTTTATGTGGGAATAAGTTATCTCTCGAGCAACTTACCCCATTTCAAATGGGTTCCTCTCGGACACCCACTTGCCACATGAAGACCAGCCTACGCCTTACCCCACTCACTTTTTCGAGCTGAGTGTTAGGATATGTGACTAGGGTTCACTCTCTCGAGCTGAACCTCATGTCGACCCACTCCTTAGGCTATCAATCTAGTAGTCTTGGTTTCACGACTTTTCTCTCGAGCAAGTCGAAAACACATAAATAAACTTGTATTTGCAACTACAAATTTGTTAAATTCATCCACAACTACTAGATGAAATCACCATTAAACTACATCTAATCTATCAGCAAACAAGACCCAACAACAATCTTAACCCATTTTCGCTAAATCACACCCCAAGAATGGGTTTTTAGCCGCACATCAAGAGATAGAAATTTATACCTAAATGAGCTTGCATTCAAATAGGTATGAAGATTTAAGTCTTGTTACAGGCCAAGAATGAAGAATCCAAGAGACCCAAGTCCAAATCTTTGGAGATGAAACCCTCTTTTTCTTCAAGTCTTCAAAACCCTCTCATACTCAGAGTAAAAATACTAAAAAGTACTATTCTATATGAAAAATATAATAATTATTCGACACTTAAAACTATAATTCTAACTAGTAATTATAGTTTTCACAGCTGTGCTGCAGCGGATCATTTGGCGTCGTTAGTCGGAATCGCCGATCAACTCAGAGATTCACCCTTTGGTGTAGTTCATCATCGTCTTGCACCAGTCCTCAACATCGTCGTGCTCTGGGTCATTGGGCGACATGGTACTGCTTCAATGAACTTTTCGACGATGCGCCGACTGTTCCCTTTTTCCGCCGACTTGATCCTTTCCTTCAGGGCTTAGCACACTGGAACAAAAGGCGAATATATGATCTATTGGCGATTCACCGATTGGGTTCGGCGATTCACATATCTTCATTTCTTTGTTCTTTTTGCTTCTTTTGCTCCTTTTTGCTCGATCATGTCCATTCTTTTCCTCAAACTTCAAATACCTGAAACTTCAATGTTTTCATCAGATATCGAGACAAAACATGCATTTGAGGACACAATTACTATTGAAATATAGCCCTAAATGAGTCCAATTTGTGGACTCATTAATATACATGATGTCTGGTCGATTGACAGCTAGATAAAGTAAAGATCTGACCATCCCTCGATACATTTTTTCATCCACATCTTTTCGTGGTGCATCTATTTTGAGACAAGTGGAAAAACTCACGGGAGTTTCGAAAGCTTTTCCTTTTTTAGTCCGAACTTCTTTGTCAGTTCCTTTGTATATTTAGTTTGAATGACAAATGTTCCATTTGCTGACTATCTAATTGGTAATCCGAGAAAGAAAGTGAGCTCTCCCATTAGGCTCATTTTGAATTCTCCCTTCATAAGATTAGCAAAGATCTCACTCAGAAAGGGGTCAGAACTTCCAAATGTAATATCATCAACATAAATCTGAACTATGAGAATAAAAGAGTCAGATCTTTGTATAAAAAGAGTTGTATAAATTTTTCCTCTTTGAAAATTATTATTAAGTAAAAAGGTGCTTAATCTCTCACACCAAGCCTTGGGAGCTTGCTTGAGACCATAAAGTGCTTTAGAGAGTTTGTAACATAATCAGGAATAGTTTTCAAATCCCAGAGGTTGTTTAACACAAAATTCTTCTTTGATAAAACCATTTAGGAAAGCACTTTTCACATCCATTTGAAAAAGTTTGAAGCACTTAAAAGATGCATAAGCTAAACAATTCGAATAGATTCTAACCTTACTACCGGTGCAAAAGTTTCATCGTAATCAATACCTTCCTATTGAGAGTAACCTTGAGCTACTAATCTTGCTTTGTTACATACGACTTTTCCATCTTTATTGAATTTATTTAGAAAGACCCATTTAGTTCCAATGACTGAGCAGTTCTTTGGTCTTTTGGTAAGAGTCCATACTTGATTTTATTCGAATTGATCAAGTTCTTATTTCATTTATTCTTTCCAGGATTCATCTTCCATTGCCTCATTTATACATTTTGGCTCAATCTCTCAGACGAGTGCCACAAAAGCTTGCTTTATTAATGAAGCTCTGGTTTGCAGTGAATCATTTAGTTTTCCCATGATGAAGTCGTTTTGATAGCTAGCATTATGTCTCCATTCTCTGGGAATACCAGCCTTGTCATCTGGGATAGTCGGCTTTGGTTCTAGGATAGCTGACTCCTCTGAAGTAGTTTGAACATGGGCATTTGTGCAGCTTTCAGTATCTATTGTAGGAGTAGTTTCACCGTCAGTAGTTTCTACTTCCTATATTCTTGGGTTAGTATCATAGAAATAACATGAATATATTCTTCAACGCTTAAGGTTCTTTTATTAAAACTCAAAAAACACGGCTGACATGTGCATACCCTAAAAATATTCCTTCATCACTTCTTGGATCAAACTTACCGAGATTTTTCTTACCATTGTTGTGAACAAAACATTTGCATATGAAAGGATGAAAATAGCTAATATTGGGTTTCTCACCTCTCCATGGTTCATATGGAGTTTTCTTATGTATGGGCTTGATAAGGTACCTATTTAGAATATGACAAGCAGTACTTATCGCTTCAGACCAAAAGTGATCTAGAAGGCTGCGATCAAGCAACATAGTTCTGGCTGTGTCCTCGAATGAACGATTTTTTCTTTCTACTACCCCATTTTGCTGTGGTGATTTGAGATGAGAAATTTTGAGTGAACCCCTTTTTATCACAGAATTCCTCAAAGGCTTTATTTTCGAAATCTCCACCATGATCACTATTAATTGTAGAAATAAGTATTCTTCTTTTCTTTGAACTTTGCTATAGAATACTTCAAAATTTGCAAACACTTTGTTCTTATGAGATAAAAAGATAACCAAAGTGAATCTTGGAAAGTCATCTACAATTATGAATTCATATTTCTTACCACCAATGCTCGCGGTTCGAGTGGGACCGAATAGGTCCGTATGCAAGATTTGAAGGGGTTTAGTAGTACTTACAGTATCTTTGACTTTGAACGGCGAATGAGTTTGCTTACCAAGTTGACAAGCATCATAGATATGATCCTTCTAAAATTTTAATTTTGGAAGTCCAATAACCAGTTCAAGTCGTGATAGTTTTTCACGAGCGTGCATGCTTGCATGACCAAGTTTTCTTCTATGTCATAGCCAAGATTCATTTGATACAACAGTGAGGCATGTGACAGTGGGTAAATTGATGTTATTCAAAACATATATATATATATATATATATATATATATTGTCCACTC
>JAJOOH010013016.1:0-16110 GCA_029582605.1 Solanum gracilifrons
GTCTTCCGCTTATTTATTATCTTTTATTCTCGTATTTCTACTTCTCTATCGTTGTGGTTGGGTTAGGCTGACGTGTCCGATGGGAAATGGACATGTGCCATCACATCCGGATTTGGGGTGTGACATTTACCCAGAAATTAACACATGATTGAAAAACTCAGAATTCCCAAATCTTTAAAAAAAAACATACCCCGCCAATTCGAGAAAAACAAAAAAAAAATGAAAAAAAAAACATGAAAGGGGTTGTTTACAATAATTTACTGTTGATAAAAGGAGTAGAAAGACATTACAAGAGTTGAAAATGAAAGATTGAATTTGACAATTGAGAGACAGAATGGACGTTAAACTTGAATTTTTTTGTATGTCGACATGCTTTTTACTAAAAGATGCCTTATTAGTGCAAGTGGATAGTACCAACTGCGAGTTAATATTTTAAAAGGTTATTGAACTATGAAAATTTATTTAGTAAGATCATTGAACTTTGTTTTATATCAATAAAATCACTCAACTTAAGACATTTATCTATAAAAATCGTTCAACTACATTTATCATTAAAATAACTCTAATATAACAAAATAAATTATTTTTAAAACCATTTTTCCTGTTTGTCAATGATTCAGTTCTTTGTCCAATCAGAAATGAAAATAATTAATTTTTGGGTGTAAAATACATATTCATAAGAGATCCACAATCAAATTACAACCAGCTAGCGCCTAGCAACATAAATGTAATGAAATTTTATAAATCACATCAAGGAATTGAAAAGAAAAACCGCACGTTATTACTCATTAATTGTTTTGGTTTATACACTATTACTCATTTATTTATATTAATCATTAATACATTTGTATATGGAGACTGGACTCTGGAGTATCTAACCAAAGTAACCAATAGATAATGATTATTTCAGAAAAGAAAAAAACCTTTTACGAATAGTGGCACAAAATGTAGAAAATGAAAATTGAAGCAACTGGGAAATGTGGGTTTATTCGGAGGTTGAATATAAAATTTTAACTTCTGAAATTCATATTTATTTGATATGTAAAATAATTTATATGTCATGTTAAACTTATTTTGACGATAATTTTTTTTTTTAAAAAAAAAGAGAAAATGCATAATATGATTTTTGAAATTTTATTTATTTGTGGAGTTTTACATGACATATAAAGTATCTTATTTTGTCTTATTAAATTTATTTTAATGAAAAATGTAGTTGAGCGATTTTTGAAGATAAAAACTTTAAGTTGAGTGATTTTATTGATATAAAATAAAGTTTAATGACTTTACTAGATAAATTTTCATAGTTCAATGACCTTTTAAGATATTAACTCTACCAACTACCTACTACCTAGTGGGCAGTGGCTTTGCCCCACAACAATTAAATCTCGTGGTTGACCATTACTAATCATGCTAGCAAAAAAAGGGTATACTTAATCAACGTTTGGACATGCAATTTCACACTTATTCCATCTCATGATTTCATATCATGAGATGGAATTCCATATTCTCCAAAAATCATGATATGAGAATTTCATATCATGATTTGAGATTTTTAATAAAAATTGACTCACAAGTTTATATTTTGTTAAAATAACCCCACATTTATATCTACTAACCATTTATTTCATAGGTAAATAAAGTTATAATCACATCATTACTTTTTAAAATCTATTATTCTCATCAACATAACATTTATTATTACTTTAAATTTGGTGAATATAAATGATAAAGTAGAAATTGATTTGGTGAATAAAAATAAGAACGGAGAGAGTAATACTTTTTTGATTTTTCATAATAAAAAAAAACGTCTCTTTCGGCTACATATGAAAATGTTTAAAGCAATTTAATATGAAAAAAGATAAAATTGGTGATGTATGTTTGATAATCACTACTTCCAATATATTTGATTTTTAGCACGAAATTAATGCATTGAAAATATGCAATTGTACACAAGTGAAACAAGGCATGAATCATATGATAGTGACACACAAGTGAAAATTGTCATAACTTATACATTGTTACATAATTATTTGCAAGAATACCAAATGAGTAATTAAATATTTATGGTTTATGAGCATGAAAATATAGTTGCGAATAATATTGACCAACAAATGAGTTAAAGTAACAATGTTGGTTTGTCTTCTCAGTCATATGATTAAAAAAATACAAGTTCAACGTGAGAAGATTGTCCGTACTATGCGAGAGGATTGTATTAAAGACTAGTATACTACAATTTATGTTCAATTTTTTTTATTGAATTAAAGTTTAATTAATTAAAGTTAGATGAAGCAATTGATAAAGTGGAGAGCAAATAGCTTTGTAATAATTTATTATGCAATTTTATAATTTTTTTTGTTTATTTGATAAGATTGAATAAACAATTGAGGCTATTTTAATAGTTTTACAACTTATGAAATTCTTATGTTTATGAGAAAAAATACAACACAAAAAATTGCATATCGTATGTCCAAACAAAACTTCAACTTCATCTTTTGATTTCATATTATGATATCATATCATGATTCCATATCGCATGGCCAAATGGGTCCTTAAAAATACAAAATGAGTCAAAAATGTTATTAAACTATTTGAAATGAACAAAAATGTATTTTGTTTATATTTGGCTATAAAATGTCTTTGTCGTCAATATTTTGGTGTAAAAATGTCCTTCCAGTCAATATTTGGTCCAGGAATGCCCTATAGTTACTAAATGAGTCAAAAGTTCCATTTTCCGAATAATATATTATTTCTTTTTCTTTTTAAACATATCTTCTTCCTAATTAAAATATTATTAAAGAACCCTATTTTTGTTTTCATTCTTTTAAAATCACTTTAACAAATAAAAATGTAGGAAATAAATTTTCTCTTCTTAATCTAATTTTATCAATTAAAATAGAATAACTTTATGTACCCTTTCGACGGATAGTGTATGTCATATATATAAGATCATAGTACATCTATCATTAATTTTTATTTATATAATGACAAAAAATAATTATAATAAAATAAAAAATATTTTATTTTTTATTTTTTTCCTGAATTGTAGGATAAACATTTGGTAATTTTAAAAAATATTATTAGAAAAAGAATGTGTTAAAAAGAAAAAATGAACATTTATTACTCATTAAATAACAATAAGGACATTTTTGGATCGAAATATTGACGACAAAGACATTTTTGGACCAAATCATAAAAGGAGTATATTTTTGTTCATTTCACATAATTTAACGACATTTTTAGCCTTTTCCCTACTAAAAATAGCAAAAGAGATCGAGAGAGAAAGAGAGGGGGGTCAATATGGGGCGGCTCAAGAAGGTTCGTGGTCTAAAGTCAAAAATCAATTTGGGGAACTTAAAAGAAATTTTAATATAATTTACCTTGAGCTTATTTTATTTTAGCTTTTTGTTGACTAATAGTTCTTTTATAGCCAATTAATTTTTTTTTTTCAATTGATAACATAACCAATAATGAGATACATAAATTTTAACAAATAATAATAAATAAAATAATACAACTATAAAATAAAAATATTTAAAATAACAAATTTGGATGAAAAATTAGATAAGTTTAGATTTAAGAAGTTGAAAACTTAATATCAAAATGCAATATTTCGCCGCATCAATATAACTGTTGTAATACTTGAAACATGAGAAAAAACCATAAGAATAGCCAATATTCAATAACCAATGTGGTATCCCTCGTTTTTTCCCCATTAGGTTTATCTTTGTCATGACCTAGACCGTCGTGATTGGCACCCACACAATCCTCCGGTGGGAGAACCATTACTACAACCCAAACAAACACATTTTATGAAAACTAAGACATTTAAAGATACAGAAGCAGGTTTATATGACTATAAAAATGGAGTCCCTATAAACACCAAGGTTTTAACAAACAACTAACCAAACTAATGCGGAAGAACAACCCCAGAACCTGAAAGTCATTGTACTAAAACTATATGAACGACAAGTCTAAGAACAAGGGGTACGACCTCGAAACTAAAAAACACCTTAAACAAATAGTCTGATTCCGAAAAGAGTGGACTTAAACAAGAAAGATCCATGACAGTTTGAAAGAACTGACTCACCCTTGAATCTGGTCACGCTCAATAGCCACCTAGCTGAGGTCTATCAATAGCCGCCTGAAGATGCCTTGTACTCAACAAAGAACAAACAAGCGCAATATTAGTACACATCCACAGTGTATCTGGTAGGATCACACGGCTATCCCAATAAGTGAAACACATGCAAGTGACCACAACATTATAAAGCAAGCATATACAAAACATATATAATATTAGTCATCTTTCTAGGATCCATGTAGCATCACACGTTCACAATAATACACATTGGTTATCAATTTAGAGCAACATACAATCTTCCAATATCAATCATCATTAGATATAAACGTAATCATCACAAGTAAATACACAACACAATTTAATGGTTCTCTCACGGAACCCAATTCAACAGTTCTCTCATGGAACTCACACCCAAACTGTTAGCATACCGGAACGTGATACCCGATCCAATATTTATGCCGAAACGTGGCAACCGATCCCATATTTATCCCAGAACGTGACAACAGATCCCATGTTTATACCGGAACGTGACAATCGTTAGTGTCGGAACGCAACATCCGATCCATTCAACAAATCACAATCACAATCACAATGTATATATTCTCGCAATCATAATATAAGAGGTGATTCATGGCATACAATTATTCAATTCTCCTCATTCACGATTAGGGTGATCAATAATGCAACATTCACATACATACATGCATTATAATGAGCAATTACAAACATATATCGTACCAACATGAAATCACAACTATCACCTACCTCAAATCCAAGCTTGAATCCCCTAAGGCACTTGAATCTTCCCTTTTCAGATTCTTTCCGCTTGTTTGTGGTCTAAAAACATACAATTAACGCAAGAATCAATAAACGAGACCTAATTACCTGAATTACAATCAACCCAATAACCCTAGACCAAACCCAAGATCCTAATACCCAATTTAGGGTTGTTTCCACCATAGAATCTTGATCATAACCCTCCCCTATCGATAATTACCCATTAGATTACGTTCTATGAATCAAAAAACTGATTCGGGGAGTTAAAAGCTTACCTTTAGCCTCAAGAATGGTGAAAAACTGTCAAGAGTAGCCTTGGGTTCGTTCCTTAGCTCTAAAAATAAAAAAAGTGTAGAATAAAGATGTTTTGGGGTTTATTTACGACTTTAAGTCGTGTCGAACCCGCCACAGCAGTCCTCACCTTGCTACAATGGCCCCGCCCTGGAGGCAGAAATCCCGCCCCAGCGGTTTGCACCGAACCAGTGAGCTATTTTAATAATTCCAAGACCCCCATTCTACAACATACCTTTAACCAATGACGCTCAGAAAATACCGTTCACGCTAGGATCGATTCCGGGAGTTCTACTCACCCGAATTCAATTTTGTAAAGTCGTACAGGTTCCTTAACGACTTATCTAACCACTCATGTAAAGAAAATCATAAATAAGTCACCCGATTGTTACCAGATTTCCCTACACCTTAACGACTCTGATTTCGTCCAAATTTGGACTAGGCTAAGAAATCCAAAGTTACTACTCAAAAGTTTTCTGGCCCTAATTCTTTCCCATTAGATTTTCTATAACGACGGGAAAAGGTCATTACAATAGATACCAATTTACCCATCACTCGTCCCCGAATGATCAACTAGGAAAGACTAGCTGAAGTAAGGGTAGAGTAGTATCTGAATCGTCGAAATACTGGGGATACTTGTCTCTCATGTCTTTAGCTTCCAGACATTGCGATCAAGAATTTCAACCGGTTCTTCCTCATACAGAGGGTCTTGTTTAACAAAACTGAGTCTCACTTTATGATAATATCTTCGTCCACAAACTAACCAATTGAATACCTATACATCCTCCCATACAATGCCTAAATGAAGTCATCTCAATACTCGAGTGATAAATATTGTTGTATGTACACTTGACAAACAACAAAGTGATTCCCAACAACTACCGAAGTTAATTGTACACACGTCTACAACATGTTATCAATGACCTTGACGCAATCATTTAGACGATTCCTTTAGCACTTAAATATGATACAATTTCAAATCAATACTCGCTACAATTAGAAGTGAACATGAATCAACCAACACACACTCATAATACTCAAACAATTATAGTTCTTATCGACATCTCCTTCTCAAAACATAAATTTCCATAAGCTTAAGTTACCAAAATTTGGTCTTTAGACATCAAATACTTATTGAGGGATATGTCCAAGCATACAAACCCTCTAGCAACACTATCGAAATGTTAGATTTAGTAATTATAGATTACCTCTTAAGAATAGTAGAATTGGATTCACTGATCCCCACATTCAACCTCACATAATCAATACATGACCTCACCGACTAGATGAATATAAGATTGTCGGACAACCATATTTACACATGGTAGCTCTTCTATGAACTCTCATAAGCAAGGTGGTACATGTAGAGCCACTAAAATACTTTTAACAACTCCAAGACAACACCAATTATGTCATTCGAAATAACCAAATCTTCTCAATCATCAAGCTCAACAAAGAGAACATCGCAGGATTTGGTACCCCTGATCCACCACTAGGGATTCACCCACAAAAGTGAAAACACACGAGAGCATAACTAGTGAATCATACTCACAATACTAACAACCATCATAACACTCCGACCATTTACCTTATTATAAACCAACACTATTAAATGAAACCTTTCTTAGGTACTTTCAAAAATCAAAAGTAATAAACTTTACGACTTAAACCAGGTGTAAGTCCTTTCACATGCTCAATACCAGATACAATTGATAATTCTTCACCTTGCCAATTCATACCTTGACAAAATATATCACCACGAATGTAGACTTATAATGAAAACTCTGAATTGTAACCTCAACCGTATAACATAATCCCCTTATCTATCAATATTAACTTATACCTGAAGATTTTTATGAAATCTCGAATCTTCACTTATCATTGATCGCATCTCCATCGATCTTACAATATCTTTTTGCTAAAATTTCAATCACACTCATTAATAAACTCAAAACAAAACAAGCACTTATCCTCACACTCGAGCTAATGTATGTACACTCCTTTCCAATAGTTTTTAACCAATCTGAAGGACTTGTGACACTATTACCATAGCCACAACAAAACAAATGATATCACGTGTCTCTAAACCCAATTATCTACCCCTTTGAAGATACCTCTTTAGCCTTAAAAATCAAATAAAATATTCTTTCTCTCGCCTCTCTCTAAAGTTTGTACTACATTCCACTATATTTTCCTTCATTATAACTCTAACACTTTTGAATTCGGTTCGAGTGGTGTCCCACCATCTCTTAAAACTTTTTATACAGCCACGTTACTCACCAAATATTAGAAAACCACAACCTTAGGTACGCGTAAGTCGTAATTACTGTACGAAATTCACTTAATCAACAATTTCATTTTATATTTTCATCCCATCACAATCCACCACGAACTCTTATTATCATTATGTTCAGTCAGTCCTGACTATCGCTACGAAGCCAACCTTTCATCAACACGACACCTGAAACTCATGTATACTCATCAAATTCAAAGGACTAACCCAATTTTTATACGCACCTTCTTACTAACATCTTCAATTTCCTCCACCTAAGTATACTCAATGGGACTTTCTTTATCCATAAGTTTGTCATTCCGGTATTGATCCACTCCATTATGGCCCAAGATAAAAATCACCAGTCCTTATACTACCCTCCCTCTTCATAACGACAAGACAGGAGCACCTCACAGGAAAGCACTAGGACGAATGAGACTTTATCAAGAAGCTCTTGGATTTGAGCCTTAAGCTCTCTTAATTCTTCTGGAGTCATACGATACAGAGCGATTGAAATGGGACGAGTTCCAGTTTCCAAGTCAATGCAGAAATCTATATCTCTATCCGGAGGTATACCAGGCAAAGCCATAGGAAACACTTCCTTAAACTTAGACACCACAAGAACAGACTCAATAGAGGGAGACTCAACCTCAACATCCAAAACATGAGCCAAACAAGCCAAACAAACTTGCCCTACAAGTTTCCTAGCCCGTATGAAGGATATGATCTTAGCTAGCTTAGGCTTGTACACCCCTTCCCACTCTAATCTTTCCCTACCGGGGATCTCTAGAGTTACCGACTTAGTATTACAATTAAGCCCGGTATAATAGGGGGACAACCAAGTCATGCCTAAGATTATATCAAGTCAGTCATATCCATCATAACCAAATCAACCCAAATCTAAAAATCCATAACCACAACAGGACAACACGATACACATGGGTGACTATGACTGACTCTTCAACTGGGGTAGAAACATGGATGGGCATCAAGTATATCACAAACCACATCAAATCCCAGGGTAATTGAACTGACACATACGAATAAGTAGAACCCAGATCAAACAAAACAATATCCATCCGGGCACCGACAAGAGTAGCTCTTGTGACCACTGCATCACACCCTCAAACTCGGTTTTTCCCGAAAAAGCATATAACTAAGCCCTGTTGTCTTATCGGGCAACCTCCTTGCCTGACTCCACTACTCATCTACCTGCATTACCATTTCTCCGGCCTCCACGGCCTCCACGGCCTCCACGGCCTCGCTGATTTCTTCCTCATATGCCTAGGTTCTCCACAAATTTAACACACCTTATAACTTATATTCGATTGCTGAACACCGAATTAGATCACGCAGGTTAGTTCGTGTACGATTCGGGGTCCATAATTATGACTAGGGGAAAATAGGGGAGACTTGGCTGAGATTTTATCTTGCCCTATTCCGCTCTGGCGAAAGAAATCCCGCACTGGTGATTTGGCCTTGGCGGGAAAATCCCGCTCCAACGGCCATAATGGAAACAAAATCCATGCCAATAATTTTTCTGGGTTTCTTTTCTTTCCCAATTTCCCCCAAAGGTTCCAGCTATAACTAGGCATTTAGGATAATCCCCTCACATTACTTCAACACTACAATACTACAACACGCTCATCCCCAGGATATACCTAGATTCTCACACGTTTATCGGTTGGTCGCAATGCACATCCATATTTCTCGCTTACAAACCACATCGTAATTTATCTAGACCTTTGCACCTAATCTCATGATGACTTTCTTTTCACAACAAGTTTCACGACACTTAAGCAGTTACAACTTGCAGATAAGTTCAAATTTTTTAATTAGTTTGTTCCATAGATGACCGTTACTGATCATCTATACCTTATACGACCCCTAAGGCCAGATACCAATTAGAACCTTCCCATTTCCAATTAACTTGCTTGTGTCCCTTCAGTCGGGACTATAGTGTCTAGTTCACTTCATTGAGATACCAATTGGAATCGGGAGATACTAATTAGACTCAACTCATACCACAAGAGACAATAGTAGCTAGCGAGCCCCACAGAACTGCTAATTTCAATCATAGAACTTGGTCAAACCCAATTCTTAACCGCCTCAATCTTTAACTGATAGTAACCAGACCTTAAATCAATCTTAGAGAAAATCTATATACCTTGCAATTGGTCAAAAAGGTCATCTATCCGAGGCAATGGATACTTGTTCTAAATGGTGACCCTATTCAACTGTTGGTAGTCTATACACATCCTCTCTTGCTAATGATGGTGTTATCGTTGTTGTTGCTCTAGCTCTGACCATAGAGTGAAGGAGGAAAGATACCAATTTGTATCACCCAGATACCAATTGGATTCAAGTCAAAGCACGAAGGAGTAGAAAGAAGTGAGTTTTTCCTAAAGTCCTATAGCCTCTCGAAGAAAACTACGGATGTCATCGTACCGTTCCGCAAGACTCTACTAGACTCATTTTGATACAATGAGATCATCAAACCAATGGCTCTGATACCAACTTTGTCACGACCCAGACTATCGTGATTGACACCCACACAACCCTCTGGTGGGAGAACCATTACTACAACCTAAACAAACAAATTTTATGAAAACCAAGACATTTAAAGATACAGAAGCAGATTTAAATGACTATAAAAATGGAGTCCCCATAAACTCCAATGTTTTAACAAACAAATAACCAAACTAATGCGGAAGAACAACCCCTAGAACCTGAAAGTCATACCAAAACTCTATTAACGACAAGTCTAAGAACAAGGGGTACGACCCCGAAACTAAACAACACCTTAAACAAATAGTCTGAGTCCGAAAAGAGTGGACTTAAACAAGAAAGATCCATGGTAGCCTAAAAGAACTGGCTCACCCTTGAATCCGGTCACGCTCAATAGCCACCTAGATGAGGTCTATCAATAGCCGCCTGAAGATGTCTTGTACTCAACAAAGAACAAGCAAGTGCAGTATCAGTA
This sequence comes from Solanum gracilifrons, assembly GCA_029582605.1. NCBI lineage: Eukaryota > Viridiplantae > Streptophyta > Magnoliopsida > Solanales > Solanaceae > Solanum > Solanum gracilifrons. The sequence continues at coordinate 10,405 of JAJOOH010013016.1, forward strand.
CACAACCATAATGTACTGGAGGAATCACGCATCTATCCCAATAAGTGAAACACATGCAAGTAACCACAACATTTTAAACTAGGCATATACCAAACATATACAATATTAGTCATCTTTCTAGGATCAATGAAGCATCAAACGTTCTCAATAATACACATTTTTTTCAATTTAGAGCAACATACAATCTTCCAATATCAATCATCATTAGATATGAACGTAATCATCACAAGTAGATACACAACACAATTCAATGGTCCCCTCACGAAACCCAATTCAATGGTCCTCTAATGGAACCCACACCCAAAAAATTAGCATACCGGAACGTGGTACCCGATCCAGTATTTATGCCGGAACGTGGCAACCAATCCCATATTTATGCCGAAAAGTGGCAACCGATCCCATGTTTATGCCGAAACGTGGCAACCGATCCAAGTTAGTCTGTCGGAACGCAACACCCGATCCATTTAACAATCCACAATCACAATCACAATGTATATATTCTCATAATCATACAACAAGAGGTGATTCATGGCATCCAATTATTCAATTATCCTCATTCATGATTAGGGTGATCAATAATGCAACATTCGCATACATACATGCATTATAATGAGCAATAATAAACATATATCACACCAACATGAAATCACAACTATCACCTACCTCGAATCCAAGCTTTAATCCACTAAGGCACTTGAATCTTCCCTTTTCAGATTCTTTCCGCTTGTTCGTGGTCTAAAAACATACAATTAACACAAGGATCAATAAACAAGGCCTAATTACCCAGATTATAATCAACCCAATAACCCTAGACTAACCTCAAGATCCTAATACCCAATTTAGGGTTGTTTCCGCTATATTACCTTGATCAAAATCCTCCCCCATCGATAATTACCCATTAGATTACGTTCTACGAATAAAAAAATTGATTCGAGGAGTTAAAAGCTTACCTGTATCCTCAAGAATGATGGAAAACTGTCAAGAGTAGCCTGGGGTTCGTTCCTTAGCTCTAAAAATAAAAAAAAGGGCAGAATAAAGATGTTTTGGGGTTTATTTATGACTTTAAGTCGCGTCGAACCTGCCACAGCGGTCCTCACCCCGCTACAGGGTCCCCGCCCTGGCGGCAGAAATCCTGCCCAGTGGATTGCACCGAACCAGTGAGCTATTTTAATAATTCCAAGACCCCCATTCCACAACACACCTTAAACCAACGACGCTCAGAAAATACCGTACACGCTAAGATCGATTTCGGGAGTTCTACTCACCTGAATTCAATTCTGTAAAATCGTACAGGTTCCTTAACGACTTACCTAACCACTCATGTAATCAAAATCATAAATAAGTCACCCGATTGTTACCAGATTTCCCTACACCTTAACGAATTTATTTTATCCAAATCTGGACTAGGCTAGGAAATCCAAAGTTACTACTCAAAAGTTTACTAGCCCCAATTCTTTACCCATTGGCTTTTCTATAATGATAGGAACAAGCCCTTACAATCTTGTTCAGAGGTCATCACAATATTTGTGTACTCACACCATTTTGTAGACACCCATTTCTACATTTACAAGCCATGGATCTGGCGCCCGGAGCACCCAATTTTGTTTTTCCTCAAAAAACTTTATGAGGACCTCCTTAGTGAGTTGGGGAACCTTCACATATACTCACACCATTTTTAGCGCCCATTTCCACATTTGCAAGCCCTTTTTTAAGAATCGCTCAAATTCCCCGATTTTTCGTATGTATTAGCCCATGGATCTGGCGCTCGGAGCATTAAAAAAAATTTTCTCAAAAAACTTTATGAAGACCTCCGTAATGAGTTGGGGACCTTCACGTATATTCACACCATTTTTAGCGCTCATTTCCACATTTGCAAGCCCTTTTTTAAGAATCGCTCAAATTCCCCGATTTTTCGTATGTATTAGCCCATGGATCTGGCGCCCGGAGCATTAAAAAAATTTTTCTCAAAAAACTTTATGAAGACCTCCGTAATGAGTTGGAGACCTTCACGTATATTCACACCATTTTTAACCCCCAATTCCACATTAACAAGCCATTTTTTAAGAATAACCCAAATTTCCCAAGTTTGCATGTGTATTAGGCCATAAATATGGCGCCCGAAGCACGCAAAATTTGTTTCTCAAAAAACTTTATGAGGACCTCTGTAATGAGTTGGGAAACCTTTGATGTGAGGCCAAAAATACATATTTTTAATCATTATTTTCCTCACATTTATTATTTATATTAGTCTTTTTTAAGCTTGGATTTTATGGATTGTGATAATTAATATATTTTATTTGTAAGATTAAATTGGTGGAAAAATGTAGCAGTTTGGAGCTAAAACGAATTAAAAATGGAAGGTTGAAGAAAGAAATCAAGCAGACAATTTAATAGATTAAAGTGAATTATATTTATATATATGGGAGAAGGCTGCTAATCAAATATCAAAACTCCAATTAGTTGTACACGTGGTAGCCATTAAGAGACCAACTCTTATTATGGAAGGCTGCGCGACAAAAATTCCAGAAAACACGGACAACTTCACGAAAAAAAAGGGAATCCAATTCCTTTTGGTTTTGGACTCCAAATTTAATTTGGACTCAGTTATTTTATTTAGGGTTTTTTTATATCTATAAATAGTTCATAGAAATAATTATTTTGGGAGGAGATAGTTTTTAGGGTTCTTTTCTTGTTCTTATTTTAGGTTAGACATTATTGGAAACTCTTAGTTTTTGGTGTTTTTGGGAATTAACTTGCAAACTTTAGCAATTTGATTTTTAGGTTTCGTTTTATAAGATTTTCACTTTGAAATTCAATTGAAGATTTCGGGTTTCATCTATTCAAATTGTAAGTGTCATGCGACCCAAGGGTACCCCCTAGACGTAACAACGCACATAGAACCCCGAAAGGTTCAATGTAAGCCACTTAACATATCATAACATAAGCATAGAACAATAAAGAGTAAAAATGCATTTCAAGTCCAAAATTTTCATAAAGGAAAGCGAAAGTCTAGACTTGTCTCAATTAGCCATTTAATACAATACTCAAATCAAATTGGGTCACAACCCATACAACATAATCCAAAAGACAAATACAAGAGAAGGAACTACAATGATAATATTCGTCCTCGAACAATGAGGACTCACCAACAAGCAAGGAGAAATGATCAATTACAAGCTCTAGCCACAATGGGGACCACCTTGAGAACCAGACCCTACACTTGGGGAAAATGTAGGAAAATATGGGTTAGTATAAAAATGCCAAGTATGATAGCCATGCATAAAAAACTTGAATGCATGCAAAAAAGGATATTTTAGTTGAATGCATGCAATTTACTAAGTTAAAGCATCATTTTGAAGGTAAGGGAAAGCATAAGTCATAAGCATATTCATTACATGAATCATCATAATATAAGAGAAACATACCATAAGTACCCTCAAAAAATACTTGTGCAATGCATGAATAAGATCCCATAATAATACCCATGCTAAGTATAGCTTCTTGAGTAACCATAGTTCATAATTCATATTCTTATCATAGTGGGAATTAGCCTTAACCGACATAGACCATGTGAGCTTAGCATAGAATCCGGTGTTACCCACGCTGAAAAGGGTTGTCTTACTTGCCTAAGGTAAGACCATGGTTTTTTAGATTTTAGGTGGATCCACTAGCTAAAGACCTATGAGGGCACATATTTTATGGGATAAGGAGATTGCTATTAGAAATCCGTCCTTTCTGACAGAGGAGCTTTTATCTCAAAAGATTGCTTCTAGAAACCCGCCCTTTCTGACAGAGGAGCTTCCATCTCATAACAATATCCACTCAGTGCTAAGCATTTATCCCACGAAGTACTTATTAAGTCATAACTTAAGTGCATATTCATGGAAGAATTCCTTGACACTCAATCCAACATAATTCATAAGATAGCTCATAGATTCAATAGGTGAGAATAACCTTTCAACCTTAGAATCATCATCATGTGAGAAAACCTTTTACATTATGTTCATTATGTGTTCATGAGAATAACCTTTCAATCAACACAACAACATTATCATAATAATAAACACTTCACTCTCAAAGTGTTCTTAAAGCATATACATAAATCTCATAATCATGCATAACATCATAATTTACCCTTCAAGGATCAAGGATCACATTCAATCAACACATCTAGAATTACTACATTAGAAATGGATAATAACATGATTCAAATAACTCAATTACTACAAACATAATCTCATAATATCCGTCCTTCATCAATTCACCCACATCACAAGGTCATAAATTGGGAATATGGGAATTTCATGCATTCTTGGTAGATTTCATCATAAAACCATAACAAAACATCAATTCAATCATAATATAAAGTAATTAAATCAATAGAATCATTTTTGAAAGAAATCCATGACTTAGAGCAAAACCCTAGCTTTTGGGGAATTACTAGTTTTGAAATTGAGTTTGGAGGGACTCCATGGATGAAGACTATCCATGGATGAAGGACTACCATACCTTAGCTATGAATCCCAATGAATTTGAGTAGAAAACCTTGCTCCTTCAACCCTAGGTTCCACTTTCTTCTTCTTATTCCTTGAAGTTCTAGAGAGAGACTTTTGGGGAAAAGTTGGTTTTGATTTGGGATTTTGGAATTATGAGGAAGATGACTTAATTTGGTGACTTAAAATCCTTATATAGTTAGTGTAATTTAGTGTAAAACGACGTCACTTAATATTAACTAAAAATAGAAAACCCCAAAGTACCCCTCAACTAACTCACAAAAACTGTTCCAGGTCACCACCTATGACCCCCTCACAGACGGATCATGGTTAGACCCACGGCCCGTGCTGGTGAAGCGTGGGTCGTGGCTATGGGGCCTGATTTTTTAGGATTGACCTACGACCCCTCACCCATGAGGCATGGGGGGCCTACGGGGTGTGAGTGGTCCTTCGTGAGTCATTGCCCAGGCACATTTTTGGTGCCCTCCTCAAGGACCCATAGTTGGTCCTTGGGGATTGAACCTTGACGTTCTAACATGAAAACATTTATTTTAAGGTACGGGGAGGTACGTTTACGACTCTAACTCTCATGTTAAGCTCTAGTTTAGCCTACTAGTTTCCGGAGTGTTACAGTAAGTTCATGAATTCTTTCTTATTAATTATGAATTGTGAACTCTCAAGCATGAGTAGCTAAATCCACAACTAGGGTTGTGGGAACCGTGAACAATTAACAAAGTATAAATAATAATTAATAATTCTTGAATAGTGTTGATGCATGTATTGTTAATTTTTTTGCTTAGAAGTCTTTTTAACAAGTGCACGCGTTAGAACTCACCTCATTCCTACTTGTCGGACCAAGGAGGTAATGAATGAGAAAAGAATTAACAACAGAGATTTAGTGGATGCTATCTAATAGTCTAATGTCAATTGGAGCGAGGGTGAAAACTAACCCATACATTGATGTGATGTCTAATCTGGGGTGAAGGTAAGCCGGACTAAGGTGAAATTCCCTATGTGGAGGAACAATCTCTTAGGGATACCTAACTTACCAACTTTGCATGTAAAACACTAGGAAAAGATTACTATTATTAGGATTACTGCGCTAAGAGCTTGTGGGGAACATACATACCCTAGTTTCTTCCTCATATTGATAACTAAAAGTTGAATCTTGCTTACTTGTTACTAAATCAACAATTTGTTACTTACTTACAAA
>JAJOOH010013017.1:0-25456 GCA_029582605.1 Solanum gracilifrons
GTAAGAATTTAAATTAAACAAATCTCATGAGAAAATAAATTAAAGATGTGGTCAACATATATACATAAAACTAGACATGGGCATTCCATAAAAGCCCTTTGTGAACCGACACTATTGGTGGAAAGTGAAAAAATTCAAATGTTAAGTTTTTATCTACCTTTCACACTATATATATAATCCTTCTCAAAGTCTTTTATTTTACGAAATCCCCATTCCTCTCTTTCATTTCCTTTCTCTATTATTTTTTTCTCTCTCCCAATGGCCAACTCTCATGCTAAGAATATCCCCTCTCCTCCTCCTCCCCCTCCATCTTCCCCTCATTGTGTTCGCAAGGAAACTAAACCAACTACTAACACTAAGAACTTAGGGGTTTATGGGAGTAGCGCCTCCATCCACTCAATCAATGCTCCTCCTACAAAGAGGGGAAGCTTGCTGAATGCTGGGGAAGGAACATCTGTAGTTCGGGCCAAATGGCCTAATGTTGAAGCTTTTGGAGAATCAGTAGCTGAAAGTGTCAACATTGGGCCTTTTGGATCGAACCTCAAATGTTCCTTCCCCAGCATTGAACATGTTTCCCCTCTTTCTAGGAGCATTTACTAAGTGGATGGAGGTGCTATTCCCATAAACCCCTAAGATATCAGTGTCAGCAGTTGGTGTTGCCTTCTTGAGAACACGATGAGGGGAAGGGGAAGGGGAAGGGGAAGGGGAAGGGGAAGAGGGAGGGGAAGATTGAGGAGAGGGAGGATGAGGGGGGGGGGGACATTCTTAGCATGAGAGTTGGTCATTGGAAGATAGCAAAAAAATAAATAGAGAAAACAAATTGTAACATCTCACAATTTGAAATATCTAGGAAGAAGCTAATAATTGGAAATAGTCAGTTTTGGAAAGAATGAAAATCTGAAAATTTGTTTAAGTTAGGAAAAAGTTGAGTTTTGGTCAACTTCAAACAGCCATAAGTCCTATATCAGGATAAGTTAGGTGTACTTCGAGTCTTGGTTGGAAATCTCTTAAAATGATCTTTCCAAAGCCGCTGAGTTTGCACTATTCAGAGTTCGTATGAGTAAGTTATGCCCTTTGGAAGCTGGGCTGTACGATTAAGGAAAGTTCAAATCCGGATATGTGATGGGTAAACTAGTCATTTCTTACCTAATTTTCTTAATTCGTTTTAAGGTATTAACTAGGGTAAAAAAAAACTTTATTCAGTTTAGAAAAATTAGAATTGACGCTAGGGCTTGGAGAGGAGAAGAAATAAGAGAAAAGAGGAGAGAAATCAAGAAATCGGCAAGAACGTTCAAGCTTTGCGAGTGGAATTCGTCGGGGGTGATCCCTACAAGGTATGTGAGATCACATAGTGTTGGGTTAGTTCACCCACACGCAAATCTTGTTTCAATTCAGCGAATTTAAATTGTTTGAATGCAAAGAAAGTGAGTTCTTGAAGAACATTGTTGAAATTTCGTTGAGTTCTTGATGGTTGTGTTGTTGAAGTCTCTTATTGATTTGATTCGTGTTTCCAGGTGGATTTTTGAATTAAATCTGTTGTATGTTGAGGGTACTATTGATCCTAAATGTTTGGGGAAAGAACCATGAAAGTTAGGAGGGTTTAGAGATGAAAACAGGAGAAGAAAAATTGTCAAAAACTTGGGGAAGGGGGTGGGGCATCGCCCCAACAGCTTCTCTGACGTTTGAGTGCTGGCGCCCCGCGCCTCTCAGAGTACCAGGGACGCCAGTTCTCCCCATTCTTGTCCCACCTTTTCGTACTAATTCCTAAGTGATGTACCTATGTTTCCCATTTTATTCTAACACTCTAAGGTACATCTAAACATCATGAAATCATCCATAAACATGAGATCATGAACCTTGAATCCATAATCCAATTCAAGGAAAGTCAAGATCAAAGTCATAGAAGCTAAGAGACAAAGTCTAGAAGTTAAGAAACAAGTCAAAGCAAAGTTTCTTAATGATTTAAAGATTCTTTATTAAACGTTTGAAGAGATTTAAAATGTTTTCTCATTTAAATAAGAACGGAAACTGAGATTTCCCAAGAGCCTTCGGGCTAGTTTTCAGAAAAAGTAATTGCTTTCTAAATGAAGCATGTGGGGAAACTTTGATTTCCAAGATATCCTTTGAGCTAAGTTTTTTGAACACTAATCTCAAATAACAGAAGAAGTATGTTGTTAAAACATAAGAGCCAGTATATTTTGGGAGTAGTATTGAGCACCGAATTGGGGACGAGGATGAGTTTAGATAACTCACATCACCATAGAACCATGTTGCCACCATGGGTAGAAATGGGTCATACTTTTTGGATGAATCCTTTTCGGAATATACTAGTGGATCCATTAGGCAGTTCAGGTTCTATACCTTTGGCCGGGTACAGGATGCGCTGGCAGCGTAAGGTAGATCGTTGTATCATCACAATAGATCTTATGTGATGGTTGTCGGTTAGAGATACTCCCACAGAAGTTATTGTATTTTTATATACATCAGTTTATTGTACTTTTACATACATTTCAGAGTTATGTTGTATCCTTGTGCATACACAGAGTTGACATCATGTTTTTAAACAACTTTTATTTATATTGCACTTGTTTAAGCTGCTTTATATTGAAATGAGTTCAGTTAAATATTCATGAGTTGAGAAGAGCCAAGGTAAGTGTTTCTTTCAGATTCTCTTTCCAGCCTATGTTGTTTTAGCATTCCAACTCGCATACTCATACATTCAATGTACTGATGCCAGTTGACCTACATCTTATTATGATGCAGACACATGTAACTAGGATCAGCATACCAGCGCACTGTTGATCCAGTGAGCAGTTCAGAGTCAATCAGTGAGCCTCCTTGCACTCCAGATGATCTATTTTCATTTCTTTCTAGTTAGTTCATTAGGATGTTGTGGGGTTTGTCCAAAATCCATCTCAGTATTTTTAGTGGCTTCATAGACAGTCAGATGTTAGTCCTTTGAGTCTTTTCATTATCATTTATTATTGTTAAGACTTGGGTTGCCACTTTAAGCCAAGTTGTATGTTTAATCTTTAAAACTTTCTCAATTATTTTATTATCCAGTTCATTTAAGTTCATTGATCATTATAGATAGGAATATTGTCTTCCGCTGAGTTAAGTAAGCCAGACCAAGGATTTACTTGGGGCCAACAATGGTCTTCGAGTGCCAACCACGTCCAGGGTGTAGGCTTGAGGCGGGACAAACTTGGTATCAGAGCACAGAGTTCAAGATTCCTAAGGAGTCTATGAAGCCGTGTCTGTAGAGTCCTAGTTATCGGTGTGAAGCTCACCACATCTATAATTAGGAGGCTGCAACATTTAGGAACTCTTTTACTTCTTTCATAATCATTTCATGCGTTACAGTTTATCTCTTAAAGTTTCCTTCTAATTTGTGCTTGCGCGTATTTTCAAGGAATCCTGCCTCTACGAAGAGTAGTCAGAGGTCGTCTAGCTATGAGGAGTTCTGAGGAACAAGAGTTACGAAATACCCTAGAAGTGCAAACCCAAAAAGAGATCAACAATGCTTATTTTCGTGAAGCTATCCGAATATTAAGTCAACTTGCGACCTATCATGTTGGACAAATAGATAATCGACATGAAATGGTTGATACTTTAAGGATCAGTGAGCTCTTAAGGATGAACACACCAAGCTTCACAGGTTCAAGTGTCACTGAGGATCCGGAGAACTTCATTGAGGAGCTTAAAAGGGTATTTGATGTGATGCATATTGCTGAGGCGGAGAGGGTGGAACTAGCAGTATACCAAATGAGGGGTGTTGCTAGAATCTGGTTCGACCAATGGAAAAAGAATAGGACTGAGGCTGCGCCAGTAGTGAGTTGGGTTGTGTTTGAGAGTGCTCTCATGGGGCATTTCTTTCCTCGTTAGTTGCGAGAGGAAAAGATAAAAAGAGTTTCTCACCCTTAATCCGAAGTCTATGAGTGTTCATGACTACAGTCTAAAGTTCACACAACTTTCCCGCTATGCTCCGGAGATAGTTACTGATATGAGGAGCATGATGAGTTTATATGTTTCTGGGTTGTCTCGACAGTAAAGCAAGGAAGGCAAGGCAGCTATCCTGATAGGGGCTATTGACCTAGCAAGATTTATGATCCATGTACAACAAGTTGAAGAGGATAAGCTGAAGGATAGAGAAGAGTTTAAGAATAAAAGGGCTTAGACATCAGGGAACGAGATCAGGCAGCAAAAGAGTGATGCCAACTGGTCATCCCTCCCACAGAAACAGAAGGGACCTGCTCCACTATCTGCTAGTGCACCTACACCTAAGAACAAAGGTGAGTACAATAGTAATTCTTATAGTTTCAGAGCTAAATCTGCCTATCGTCGAGGCATTATGGTACCAAGGGGTAGTAAGTCTCCTACATGTCCTAGCTGTGGTAGTAAACACCAAGGTAAGTGTCGTTATGGGCAGACATGTTGCTTCAAGTGCGGGCAAGAGGGTCACTTTATGAGGGAGTGTCTTGAGATCATGCAAGGTAATGGTAATAGGGGCAAAAAGGCCCAACCTTCTTTAGTTGCTCCACTAGAGAGAGCTGCACCTCAAGGAGCTACTTCAGGAACTGGCAAGGAAATAAACCGCTTTTATGATATCAACAGTCGCCAAGAGCAAAAGGATTCACCAGATGTTGTCACTAGTATGATCCAAGTCTTTGACTTTACTATTTATGCTTTGCTAAACCCAGAAGAGAGTTCATCTTTTGTAACTCCTTATGTTGCTATGAATTTTGATGTTATTCCTAAGCAACTTAATGAACCGTTTAGTGTTTCTACGCCTGTTGATGAGTCTATTCTAGCAGAGAGAGTCTATTGTGATTGTCCCGTTTTCATCAATCACAAGAGTACCATGGCTGATTTAATTGAGTTAGACATGGTAGAATTTGATGTCATTCTTGGTATGGACTGGTTTCATGCCTGTTATGCCTCAGTTGATTGTAGAACTCGAGTAGTCAAGTTTCAGTTTCCAAATGAGCCAGTCTTAGAGTGGAAAAATAGTTCAGTTGTGCCTAAGGGTCGTTTCATTTCGTACCTTAAGGCGAGAAAGTTAGTTTCGAAGGGTTTTATGTATCGCTTAGTCCGAGTTAATGACTCAAGTGCTGAGGTACCTCCCATTCAGTTAGTCCTTATAGTAAAAGAATATCCAGAAGTCTTTCCTGATGACCAACCGGAGTCCCTCTTAAGAGAGAAATAGACATCAATCCAAATACTCATCCTATCTCTATTCCGCCATACAGAATGGCACCAGCAGAGTTGAAAGAGTTAAAGGAGGAGTTAAAGGATCTTTTAGATAATGGCTTTATTCGACCAAGTGTCTCACCTTGGGGAGCTCCGGTCTTATTTGTGAGAAAGAAAGATGGTTCCCTTAGGATGTGTATAGATTACCGTCAGTTGAATAATATTACCATCAAGAATAAGTATCCTCTTTCGAGGATTGATGGTCTTTTTGATCAACTATAGGGTGATTCATGTTTCTCGAAAATAAACCTCAGATCAGGTTACCATCAGTCGAAAGTAAGGGAATGTCACATTCCAAAGACATCATTCAGGACCCGTTATGGTCATTATGAGTTTTTTTTCATGTCGTTAGATTTAACTAATGCACGAGCAGCGTTCATGGACCTTATGAATAGAGTCTTCAAACCTTATTTAGATATGTTTGCTATCGTCTTCATTGATGACATACTAATCTATTCAAGGAATGAAGAGGATCATGCTAGTCATCTCAGAATAGTTCTTCAGACTTTGAAAGATAAGGAGTTGTATGCCTAGTTCTCTAAGTGTGAGTTTTGGCTTGAGTCTGTGGCATTCTTGGGCCACATAGTTTTTGGTGATGAAATTATAGTTGATACTCAGAAAGTTGAGGTAGTGCAGAATTGGCATAGACCCACATCTCGAACTGATATTAGGAGTTTCTTGTGTTTAGCTGGCTATTATAGAAGGTTTGTAGAGGGGTTCTCGTCTATTTCATCCCCTTTGACCAAGTTGACTCAGAAGACGGTAAAAATTCAATAGTCTGAAGCTTGTGAGAAAAGCTTTCAGGAATGGAAGAACAGGTTGACTACTGCCCCAGTTTTGACCTTACCAGAAGGTACTCAAGGTTTTGTGGTGTATTGTGATGCATCTAGAGTTGGTTTGGGTGATTGTCGAAAGAATGACAAAATCAGTCCACTTTTTTTTGCCGGTAAAGACTACCCATGTAGCAGAAGATTATGTTAAGCTTTATATTCAGGAAGTAGTAAGACTTCATAGAGTCCCAGTTTCCATTATTTCATATAGAGGTGCACAATTTACTGCATAGTTCTGGAAATATTTCTGAAAGACTTGGGTTCAAAGGTGAACTTAAATATTGCCTCTCATCCTCAGACTGAAGGGAAAGCAGAGCGCACTATTCAGACATTAGAAGATATGTTGAGGGATTGTGTGATTGATTTCAAAGGAAATTGGGATGATCACCTACCTCTCAATGAGTTTGCTTACAACAACAGTTACCACTTTATCATCCAAATGGCTCCTTATAAAGCTCTTTATGGGAGAAGATGCAGATCTCCTATTGGATGGTTTGAAGTTCGTGAAGCAGGGTTGATAGGACCAAATTTAGTTCACCAAGTTAGGGAGAAGGTGAAAGTGATTCAAGTAAGGTTGAAAACGACAGAGAGTCGTCAAAAATCCTACACTGATATTAAGAGAAGGGCGTTAGAGTTCGAAGTAGATGATTGGGTATATTTGAAGGTTTCACCCATGAAGGATGTTATGAGGTTTGGTAAGAAGTGGAAGTTTAGTCCCTGGTATATTGGACCTTATCGCATAGCCAAGACGATTGGCAATGTAGCTTACGAGTTGGAGCTGCCACATGAAATAGCAGCGGTTCATCCGGTATTTCATATTTCCACGTTGAAGAAGTGCATGGGTAATCCTTCATTGATCGTACCAACTGAAGATATTGAAATCAAGGGTACCTTATTCTATGGGGAGATTCCTGTCCAGATTCTAGATCGCCAAGTTTGCAAGTTGAGAACAAAACAGGTGGCATCAGTCAAGGTCCTTTGGAGGAACCAATTTGTTGAAGAAACTACTTGGGAAGATAAAGAGGACTTGAAGAAGAGATATCCACATCTCTTTGGATCCGAAGAAAGTGCAGACCAAGGTACTAATTCGTTTCTTAGTACTCTTTAACTTATAAGTTACCATGTTGTAATTGCTTTGCTTGTTGGGTGTTTGAACTTGATGTTCCCACCCTTAGCCTAGTAGGAGTAATCTCATTCGAGGATAAATGTTCCCAAGGGGGAGATATTGTAACATCTCTCAATTTGAAATAACTAGGAAGAAGCTAATAATTGGAAATAGTCATTTTTTGAAAGAATTAAAATCTGGAAATTTGTTCAAGTTAGGAAAAAGTTGAGTTTTGGTCAACTTCAAACGGCCATAACTCCTATCACAGGATGTGTTAGGTTTACTTCCAGTCATGGTTGTAAGGCTCTTGGAATGATCTTTCCAACGCCGCCAAGTTTTCGCGATTCCGAGTTCATATGAGTAAGTTATGCCCTTTGGAAGTTGGGTTGTTGGATTAAGGAAAGTCCAAATCCGGATATGTGAAGGGTAAACTAGTATTTTCCTTACCTAATTTACCTAATTCATTTTTAGGAATTAACTAGGGTAAAAGAAGACTTTATTCAGTTTAGAAGATTAGAATTGACGCTAGGGGTTGGAGAGGAGAAGAAAGAAGAGAAAAAAGGAGAGAAATCAAGAAATCGCCAAGAACATTCAAGCTTTGCGAGTGGAATTCGTCGGGGGTGATCCCTACAAGGTATGTGAGTTCACATAGTGTTGGGTTAGTTCACCCACACGCCAATCTTGTTTCAATTCAGCGAAGTTAAATTGTTTGAATGCAAAGAAAGTGAGTTCTTAAAGAACATTGTTGAAAATTCGTTGAGTTCTTGATGGTTGTGTTGTTGAAGTCTCTTGTTGATTTGATTCGTGTTTCCGGGTGAATTTTTGATTTAAATCTGTTGTATGTTGAGGGTACTATTGATACTAAATGTTTGGGGAAAGAACCATGGAAGTTAGGAAGGTTTAGAGAGGAAAAACGGAGAAGAAAAATCATCAAAAATCTGGGGAAAGGGATGGGGCATCACACCAGCCAGCACGCCCCAAAAGGGTCTCTGAAGTCCACCCCTTGGGGCGACACACCAGCCAGTGCACCCCAGCAGGTTCTCTGACGTTTGAGGGCTGGCGAGCCGTGCTTCTCAGAGCGCTTTGGACGCCAGTTCTCCCCATTATTCCCCATCTTTTCCTACTAGTTCCTAAGTGATGTACCTATGTATCCTAGTTGATTCTAACACTCTAAGGTACATCTAAACATCATGAAATCATCCATAAACATGAGATCATGAACCTTGTATCCATAATCCAATTCAGGGAAGGTTAAGATCAAAGTCATAGAAGCTAAGATTCAAAGTCTAGAAGTTAAGAAGCAAGTCAAAGAAAAAAAAATTCCAAAGAGCCTCGGGATAGTTTTCAGAAAAAGTAATCGCTTTCTAAATGAAGTAAGAGGGGAAACTTTGATTTCCAAGATAGCTTTTGAGCTAAGTTTTTTCAGCACTAATTTCAAATCGCAAAAGAAGTATGTTTTTTAAACATAGGAGCCAATATATTTTGCGAGTAGTATTGAGCACCGAATTGGCGACGAGCATGAGTTAAGATAACTCACATTACCATAGAACCATGTTGCCACCATGGGTAGAAAAGGATCATACATTTTAGATGAATCCTTTTCACAATAGACTAGTGGATCCATTAGGCTGTTCAAGTTCTATACCTTTGGCCGAGTATAGGATTGACTGGCAGCGTGAGGTAGATCGTTGTATATCACTATAGCTCTTATGTGATGGTTCTGGGTTAGAGAAACTCCCACAAAAGTTATTGTATTTTTATATACATCAGTTTAATGTATTCTGACATACATTTCAGAGTTATGTTGTATCCTTGTACATACACAGAATTGACATCATGTTTTTAAACAACTTTTCTTTATATTGCACTTTTTTAAACTGCTTTATATTGAAATGAGTTCAGTTAAATATTCATGAGTTGAGAAGAGCCAAGGTAAGTGTTTCTTTCAGATTCTCTTTCCAGCCTATGTTGTTTTATCATTCCAACTCGCATACTCGTACATTCAACGTACTGATTCCAGTTGGCCTACATCTTATTATGATGCAGACACATGTAACTAAGATCGGCATTCCAGCGCACCGTTGATCCAGTGAGTAGTTCAGAGTCAGTCGGTGAGCCTCTTTGCACTCCGTAGGATCTATTTTGATTTCTTTCTAGTTAGTTCATTAGGATGTTGTGGGGTTTGTCCCAACATCCATCTCAATTGTTTTAGAGGCTTTATAGAAAGTTTCATTATCATTTAATATTGTTAATACTTGGGTTGCCACTGCTGGCCAAGTTGAATGTTTAATCTTTAAAACATTCTCAGTTATTTTATTATCCAATTCAGTTAAGTTCATTGATCATTATAGATATGAATATTGTCTTTCGCTAAGTTAAGTAAGATAGGCCAAGGGATCTCTTGGGGCCAGCAATGGTCTTCTAGTGCCGGCCACGTCCACGGTGTAGGCTCGGGGCGTGACACAAATGAAAGAAAGAAATGGGGATTTGGTGAAACAAAAGACTTAGAGAAGGATTATATACATAGTGTAAAAGGTAGAGAAACACTTAACATTTGAATGTTTTCACTTCCCACAAATAGTGTTGGTTCAAAAAGGGCTTTTATGGAATGACCATGTCTAGTTTTACTAGATGGCATAGCCCATGCTAGAGCACGGGCCCAACACACAAATTAAATTATTGTTCTAACTAAAGAGTAAACAATTCCACAATTACTTCTCATAAATGATTTTTAACATTCATTCTATAGAACTCAAAATGCCGCTTAAAACATATCTTCTACCATTAAAATTCAATAAAGAAGCTGATTACAGAAGAATATAATGACAATAACTGAAAACAAAATATTTTTTGGAGTTTGTATTCCCTTAACTTTGAACACAATTGATTTACACAATATTTAGCAGTTCTATCACGTTCTATAGCTACCCTTACAAATTGCCTGAAAAAAGTTGTAGAAATGAAATACATCACCCCTTGAAGTTGAATCGTTAAAGACTTCAAGCAACATGACAATTATCATGTCACGCCCCAGCATCCACGCAATAATGAAAATCTTTTTAGAGATTCTTTTTTGAGAATTTCAATATTATTAATAAAGCTTTTGAGAAAAAAAGGTCCCAACCTCATGTTTAGACTTTGAGATTGATGAAGGTTCTTAGTAATTTCCAATGATGATGGCAGCCATGTTAGCATTTTCGAGAGTTGCCTTTTTTAAGATAGGTTTCAGCCAACTGGACTCCCATAACATTCTGTTGTTCTTAAACAAGCATGTTACCATACCCAAAGATCTTTTCAAGGGTAATTTTTGCTGGTCAAAAGTTGGAGGTCCCTCTCTAGAGTTTCAAAGTTTTTCCTCAATGGGTTCAATTCCAGTGCCTAAAACCAATTTCCTCACTTCATCATCATATATTTGTGCTCTCAGAGCACCGAAGAAATCTGTTACCACAATAAACAGATACACATCAGTAATCAACAAAAGAAATTTCATTTGGAATTCTCGAGTATTTGTACCAATAGATTGTCCATGGAAGCAATACACATCTTTACGACAACTTCCTCAGGCACGTTGTCACTTATGAAAAAACCCTTTCCAGCACCGGCCCAACATTTTATATTTTCATCTGGTGAATATTTTAGGTAGTCGGTTTTTCCATGTGGTGTATTCTTTGCGTAGTCATTTGTTGCCAAAGGATATCAACAAAGAAATAAGATAAAAGTGACAAAATAGCAAATGAAAAACTATAAAGCTAAAGTTACATAAACTTAGTGATGATGGTATGATTGATGTGAGAGTAAAAAGCATACATGTGAAACTTTAGGGACGGGAAAATACAGATCTTCAAAATTTATGTGCACAGATGGTACAAACCAAGTAATAGTGTCTTGTACCTGCATGCAAATTTTACTACATAGGCTCTCTAAATTTCTTAAACTTCTTAGCTAGATCAACTCAAACTTGGTAAATCAATTTGATTGTACCATTTAACCGCATTGTATGATAATTACACAATGTAGCATAACAAACTAATTTCTACAGTCTACTTACCCCTTTGAGTCCAGCCTCGTCATAATTCTTGATCCTTCTACCCTGCTCCCTCTCTCCCATGTTTACTCTAGAAAGGGAATTAAGAATGAAGATAATGAAAGTCGAATCCAAAAGGAGATAATCGGATGAGTCATTCAAAGAGTCAACCATCATACCAATATACCCTGCCTTAACAAAACAGAGGAAAAAAGAATAACATCATGATTAAGTTAAGCATGGAAAATGGATTCTTTTAATGCAATGCCTTTGGTTCTTAGAGGCAGACCAATAACAATTTTAATAGACATAAGATTCACCTGGAAAAAATACGAACGCATAATTGTCTCCAAATTGATATAGCCGCCTCGATATTTTCAGCATTATATAAGGATCACCCAAAAAGAATATCAATAACCTATCTTAGTATCACTTTTTGAAACTTTATCAAGATGTTAAATACTGAATATGTTAATTATTGAAGAGCTCACAAAATAAATAGCACATTACGTTCTGGTAAAACAAAAGAACGATCACCCTGATTTCTTCCCAAGAAAATATGAAAATGTACGCATGTAAGAAATAATAAATCAATTGAAGCCTACAAGTCAGATCATTTTTTAAAAGAATTTCGATGATACAAATTTTTGTTATATCTAATATAATAGGCACGGAAAAAAATAATCTAAAAAAAGTATATAAATGGTGGTACATGCGTGCACATAGATAAATTTATAACAAACAGAGAACAGTGGAGATGATAGATCGAGCAATTTAGAAGGTACTTGGACAACTCAAAAATGACATAGAAATATGACCATAACACTGTCTTCCAAAAAGAAAAAAATTTACTTGTTACACAATGATATAGTAAACAAGAAAATCAGAAGCTACAAATGTACAATTGATCAATAAGTTAGTGTTGATGTTTTAATGTGTTAGATGATGAACAATATTAGATTCAGAAATTGATCTGCAAAATGGGGTTGGTGTAGTGGAGATGATAGATCGAGTAATTTAGAAGGTACTTGGACAACTCAAAAATGGCATAGAAATATAACCATAACACAGTGTTCCAAAAAGAAAAAACCTTACTTGTTACACAATGATAAAGTAAACAAGAAAATCAGAAGCTTCAAATGTACAATTGATCAATAAGTTAGTGTTGATTTTTGAATGTGTTAGATTATGAACAGAATTAGATTCAGATTGATCTGCAAATCGGATTGGTGTAGTGGAGATGATAGATCGAGTAATTTAGAAGGTACTTGGACAACTCAAAAATGACATAGAAATATGACCATAACACTGTCTTCCAAAAAGAAAAAAATTTACTTGTTACACAATGATATAGTAAACAAGAAAATCAGAAGCTACAAATGTACAATTGATCAATAAGTTAGTGTTGATTTTTTAATGTGTTAGATGATGAACAATATTAGATTCAGAAATTGATCTGCAAAATGGGGTTGGTGTAGTGGAGATGATAGATCGAGTAATTTAGAAGGTACTTGGACAACTCAAAAATGAAATAGAAATATGACCATAACACTGTCTTCCAAAAAGAAAAAAACTAATGTGTTACACAATGGTAGAGTAAACAAGAAAATCAGAAGCTACAAATGTATAATTGATCAATAAGTTAGTGTTGATTTTTGAATGTGTTAAATTACGAACAGAATTATATTCAGATTAATCTGCAAATGGGATTGGTGTAGTGGAGATTATAGATCGAGTAATTTAGAAGGTACTTGGACAATTCAAAAATGACATATAAATATGACCATAACACAGTCTTCCAAAAAAGAAAATAACTTACTTGTTATAGAATGATACAGAAAATCAGAAGCTACAAATGTACAATTGATCAATAAGTTAGTGTTGATTTTTGAATGTGTTAGATAATGAACAGTATTAGATTCAAAAATTGATCTGCAAATGGTGTTGGTGTAGTGGAGATGATAGATCGAGTAATTTAGAAGGTACTTGGACAAGTCAAAAATGACATAGAAATATGACCATGACACAGTCTTCCGAAAAGAAAAAAACTTACTTGTTACACAATGATACAGTAAACAAGAAAATTAGAAGCTACAAATGTACAACTGATCAATAAGTTAGTGTTTATTTTTTAATGTGTTAGTGTCACGACCCGAGTCTCCACCTTGGACGTGGTCGGCACTTAAGAACCATTGCTGCCCAAGCGAGCCCCCATCCTGGTTGACTACAAGCGGAAGACTAACTTAAGCATGCAAAATCTTGAAACCGTAATAAAACATCATAAAACTTAAATTCAAACTTTAACTTGAATGAAAACTCTGAATAATAAAATATATTCAACTTGCCCCAAAATAGGCAACTTAAGTCTTTAAAACATTTAACAAAATAAATGAATAATACAGACTTCTCAACTATACTAACTATCTATGAAGCCTCTAACTGATAAAGGTGGAAGTTTGGACAAGACCCACGACATCCTGACTAAATTGAAAAGTAAATGAAATCATCCGGAAACAAGGAGGCTCACCATAGCTAACTCAAACTCTCGGATGTATCAACGAAGCTCCTGTTGATGATCCTGAATACCTGTGTCTGCATTATGAGAAGATGCAGGCCAAATGGCTCAGTACGTGGAATGTACGAGCATGTAATAGGAATTATAAAGCGTAAACATAAGCTTGTAACTTGATAAAAAGGAAACATACTTACCTCTTCTCAAACTTACTCAACTCAAGGAATACTCAAGTATACTCAAAACTACTCAAACTTACTCAAGGATAAGATACACTACTCAATATAAAGCAACAATAAAAGATGCAATATATATGGAAAACAGTAAAACAGTAAAAACAACTTAGTTCGTTAAAGAAAATGCAATAAAAAAATCAACTTTACTTATATAATAAAGTAATATAGTTTATGTGGGAGTTTCTCTAACCGACAACCACCACTATGAGCTTAAGTAATGATACAACGTCTTGCCCACGCTGCCAGAACTGTCCTATACTTTGCCGTCATATTGAACTCTTAACTTAGTGGATCCACTAGCTTAACTTATGTGATCATTTAAAAAGTATGACCCATTAAAAGCCCATGATGGCTACATGGTTTATGGAGACTTGAGTTAATATGAACTCGCATCCCCATATCTGTGATCAATACTACTCCCAAAAATATACTTAGCTCATATGTTTTTAAAATAACTTCTTTCTTTGGTTTGAGATAATTACTAAAAACTTAGCTTAAAAGCTCTCTTGGAATCGATGTTCCCTTTCTTGCTTAAAACTCTTTTGGAAATCTCTGTTTCCTCTCATCTTAAATGTGAAAACATTTACTCTTCGGAATACTTAGTTCCCATATATTATTTTAAAGAAAAGTGAACTTTACTCTTTCTCTTTACTCAACTTCAAAGCTTAAGTCTTAAAACAAAGTTAAAACATTCGTAAAAGACTTCTTAAAATGTGGTTCATGCCGAATTATGGACGTGAACAACTCAATGCAAGGTTTTCATTAACCATAAATAGAACTCAAATACTTGCAACTCAACAACTTCAATGATACTACTAATTTCAAGAATGCTCAACTCAGAGGGTTCATGCGGAATTATGAGCATGAACTACTCAACTCAAGGACTCAAAGATACTTCTCATCTCAAGACTTCTCGACTTATAGGGTTTATGCGGAATTATGGTCATGAACAATTCACCTCAAAGACTTAATGGGTAACATGTAATAGTCCCATGATTAGGAACCCGATAATCAAGACTTAGGACTTAAAGATATTACTCCTTTCAAAGATATTAAACTGATGGAGTTCATGCGGAAGTTATGGGCATGCACGACTCGACTCAAGGTTCCAAATATCATTACGGAACTCGCGTATACGACTCTTCTCATTCTCTTACTTGTTTCTTCAAAACTTAGTTCAAATCAATAGTTGATCTCAAAGATTCACAATTGAACTCAAAAGCTTTCTTGAACTGTACTTTTAACTCTCTCTTGAAGGTGAATTATGAATTCAAGAGTTATGGTTCACGATATGAAGGATCTTGTAATGATATAGTGGACTCATGAATACCTTTGTCTCACTCATACTCACTTGCTCGAGTCTTGTAACAAGTTATTAGAATTTGTAGAAGACTCATCAAAAGGACTAAAAGGGACTTTCTCAAAATGTTCGAAACAACTCTCAAGACTTAACTTTTAACTCTACCTTGAATTTGAATTATGGATTCAAGGTTGTGATTTATGATAGGAAAGGTCTCATGATGTTTAGGAATGATTGTTGATAGCGAAACATGAGAAAAGTCATGAAATCACCATCTTGGAACAAGTCCGCGACGCGGAGATGGTTTAAAATAATACTCGCGAAATTAAATTTTGAGACCGAGGAGTCCACGTCCTAACTGCGACGCGGAGCAACTTTTAGCTCACTGGGACTCGACTTTCTCCTTCTTCGTTTCCCAACCCCAATTGGCCTAAATTCGATTCTTTTTCTCAATCTCCCTTTAGATTTAGATACCCAACATATGTACACTAGAATCTATCTCTAACCACTCTATCAATCGATACATTAACCTCAAGAACTCCTCAATCTCAACCCAATTCAAAAATGAAAGCAAATTCATGAATACTTAACAAGAACATCAAACCTTCAACTTTTAGAAAGAATTTAAAGCTGAAATTAACATGATTGGCGTGTGGGTGAACAAACCCAATACTATGGAAGCTTACATACTTGAAAGAACATCTTCTTGAAGAACTTGAAGGAAAAATCTGGAAAGAAGAACCCTAGCCTTAGCTTTTCTTGATTTTCTTGAGCATACAATCTTTTGAGTGAATGAGAGGGTTTGATTTAAAACCTGATTTTCTACTAGTTTAAGGCAATTTAGATGACCTTCTAAGGGTTTTTAGGACTAAAATACCCCTAAAGATATAAATAAAACGAGCTGGGAGTCGGAATTTATTTTCACCAGGCAGTGAGGTCCGTATTGACTCCGCGTCGCGGAGCTGCTGCCAGGTTTGCGCGACGTTAGTAAATCAGTCATAACTTCTTACTTAGAACTCGAAATTGAGCAAACTCAGTGGCATTGGAAAGAGGACTCAAAGGGATTTAATTTTCTATGTTTTATCTAACTTAACTCATCTTGTACTAGGAGTCATGGTCGTTTGAACTTGAACCAAAACTTAAGAAAAACTTAGATATGACTTGAATGAACTCTCTTAAGTTCTTCTTGAAACTTAAGGTGCTGCCTCTAGTGACCTTAAAACTTAAGAAATTTTTAATTACTTGCAAAAAATTTTACTCACTACAAATAAGGGTACGAGACTTAGTTCAGACATTTTCTGGAGTGTTATAGTTAGATTATCAACAGTATTAGATTCAGATTGATCTGCAAATAGGGTTGGTGTAGTGGAGATGATAGATCGAGTAATTTAGAAGGTAGTTGGACAACTCAAAAATGACATAGAAATATGACCATAACACAGTCTTCCAAAAAGAAAAATACTTACTTGTTACACAATGATACAGTAAACAAGAAATCAGAAGCTACAAATGTACAATTGATCAATAAGTTAGTGTTGATTTTTGAAAGTGTTAAATGATAAACTATATTAGATTCAGAAATTGATGTGGAAATGGGTTGGTGTAGTGGAGATGATAGATCGAGAAATTTAGAAGGTAGTTGGACAACTCATAAATCACATAGAAATATGACCATAACACAGTCTTCCAAAAAGAAAAAACTTACTTGTTACACAATGATACAGTAAACAAGAAAATCAGAAGCTACAAATGCACAATTGATCAATAAGTTAGTGTAGATTTTTGAACGTGTTAGATGATGAACAATATTAGATTCAAAAATTGATCTGCAAATGGGGTTGGTGTAGTGGAGATGATAGATCGAGTAAGTTAGAAGGTATTTGAACAACTCAAAAATGGCATAGAAATATGACCATAACACAGTCTTCCGAAAAGAAAAAAACTTACTTGTTACACAATGATACAGTAAAAAAGAAAATCAGAAGCTACAAATGTACAATTTATCAATAAGTTAGTGTTGATTTTTGAATGTGTTAGATTATGAATAGTATTAGATTCAGATTGATTTGCAAATGGGGTTGGTGTAGTGGAGATGATAGATCGAGAAATTTAAAAGGTACTTTGATAACTTCAAAATGACGATAACACAGTCTTCCAAAAAGAAAAAAAACTTACTTGTTACACAATGATACAGTAAACAAGAAAATCAGAAGCTACAAATGTACAATTGATCAATAAGTTAGTGTTGATTTTTGAATGTGTTAGATGATGAATAATATCGGATTCAGAAATTGATCTGCAAATGTGGTTGGTGTGTTATCTATGTTTTCAATATTAAAATGAAGGAGCAGAAGTAACCTGAGAGACAGTGGAATATTCAAGTACAAATACCATATCAAAAGTGATAGTCCTAAGTGGAGCCACTACTTGAAGAAGGTAGATAAAGCTCTTCCCGGTTGGCAAAGTTCGTCCTTCTCTTGCTTACTTATATATAAAGGTAAATATTAGTGCGAGTTGAATCTAAATATTTCTTCAGGATCTGAAAATGAATGATACAATATATATTGAATAACTTGAAAATAGAGAATCGACATATTTGAAGAACTTTATTGACACATTGAAACAATACTTTTCAAAAAATTAGAAGTTAGTGAATGAATTTTAATTTAAAGTAAAATGAAGCCTAAGAGGGAAAGCTGATGTTTCATCTTCACCAGAGCAACTATGAACCCCAAACACAAAAGTCCACTGTAATAAAGTTCAGATCTGCATAAAGCTTGAAAATGAGTGTGATATTGTCTGCCATGATCGTAAGGTTTTTCTCGAAAGATTTCACACTATTAAGAGACTCTACATCTTATATCTAGTTTCCAATATTTTCTTCAGTGGCTCTTAGTAAGTATAACTAATTCACAACCGCCCTCTATATCTTAATCCCTAGTCTTGATTTTCCCATGTGTACGCATGTAACAGAAAAACTAATGAGTTTTTCTTTTCTTTATGTTTTCCATAGATATCTAGTACTCACTCTCTAGATGACTACACTTTGTAGATTAATACCAACGCAATCATTATTTAAGTACATGAAGTGATGTCCAGTCTAGAGTAAATATGAATAAATATAGAAAAGAGATGTTCACCAAGGCGTGATCCTTAAGCGCATATCATTTTGGAACATTGAGAATGTAGTAATTTCATTGTTCCTGGCTCATATCTCCTTCTCTCATTCTCCTTGTCTATATTTTTAAAAATACATGAAATATACAACGTTTCTCATTTTCTAAAGTTGCAGTGATTGACGTCCAAAGGATTTTAAGCATATCATATTCTACAACAAAGAATAAGAGAAAGGTTTTGAGCCTCGCATTGACCTGTTTTCCTCTATTTTACAGTGATCCATCCCTTCAGATTTGTTGTTCTTATAATAATAAGCACCCCACACTGAAAAATCATGTAAATATCAAATGTGTAAGTGAGGAATTGCTAAAGTAAATAATGCAATTTTTTTTTGAGAAAGTGGTCGTGGATATTAAATAACAGTGAAAACACTAGTAGTATCTTGGAATTTCAAACTGTAACAAATAAGTATTTGGCACTACTAAAAAGATAAAACGAATATATAAATATTTTCATGTTCAAGCATATACTTCCGACCATATTAACGCTTATACTCAGCAACAGAAGCCAAAAAAAATTCATTACTGACCCAGAATCTTCTTAATTAACAGGAGAACATGTTGTAGAAAATATATCGGGAAAAGAAATGAAAAGGTGTTTTAGTTCGTTCAAACATACTATTGAACCCCAATTTTTAAATTAAGTTAACCAAGCAATATACAATTTGAAGACAGAACACATAATTTGTAATACATCTCATAAGATTGCACCTTAGTATCTCAATTCAAACATGAATATTGAATAAGCATATTAGAAAAATTTATAGAAAACTACCCAGAAGAACAAATGGCAATTACAGACAATGAAAGTGCAATAACTAAAGAAAGATTGCCTTAAAACCTCAAAAAAACACATAAATAGCTCACAATTTGAATGATAAATTTTTTAATATCACATAAAGAATGAGAACCATTAAAAGGAAAAATTGCATAATTTTAGGGAGACAAATTATGTAAATTATTTATAAACCTAGAGATCAATGAAAGAAAACAATGCTACGCAAATGAAGGGAACAAATCTAGTAAGCATTTACACGTGTTTGATGAGAAAGAAGTACAATACACGATAAAAAAGATGTTCAATGACCGATCAAACTCATCCAGGTTTTTAGTACCACTCACAGTGTTGTTGGTACAATTATTAATTGATTAACCCTTATTTAGAAGAGGGAGTTGGAAAGGACGAACACAGCTCCAAAAAATTGTTCCAAATATAATTTAAGTTGTACTATGTTAGGGCCCACTTTATTAAACAAGTATTATACTAGCTTTGATAATACATAAAGTATTAATTATAACCTGGCATGTAAATTCTTTTAAGTCCCTGCGTGTCTTTGTTAATAAAATTTATAGTTCCCGTGATATTGAAAGTTTATTTGAGAGGGTTTTCTTTTGGCCAACATTAAACTCTCCATATCTGCTCACCTTTTGAAATTTTACTTTGTTATTCTTTCTCTCAATCATAGTAATGAAGTTGGTGGAATGAAGTTCCAATTTCTCTGCTTCTCAAGTATTCAGTTCTTAATCATTGTTACATAATGTCTTTTTATATCCTCCAATAGTTTCCTCAATTCTTCAAAAAATGTTTCATCATAGAAGCTTTTTAATGTTTTAGTGGAAGATAGTGATAAGCTAGGTCATCGAAATGATGACGAAGTTGATGAAGGTTGCCAAGAATTGGGAACACATGAAAGTTTTCCCCCAACAGTTTTAATGCCTAAATTCATTGTAAAATCATTGTCTCTTCCTATTTAAAAGTATTTCAAGAAAATTAGTCATTATTCCTGTGATTTATCTCTATATGGATTTAATTTAACTTTATAAGTTGATTCCTTTTTCTTTGCTATTTCTACATATGTCGCACAATTTCAAGAGATGCTCTTTTTTTCTTTATTTATATTCTATAATTTTCAGTTCTATTGTGGTTTTGCTAAAGCATTGAATTTTAAGTTATAAGCTTGTAACCTAAGGTTTATATTAGTATTGTCATAACTTCTGCGGCTATGTTGAGAATGATGTCGGTAATTCATGGTTTCAGATGATAACTGCGGCAATGATTCTTCTTAGTATAGAAATTTGATAAATTTCAGTTGAATTTTGGTTTGATAGGTTTGACCTGTAGAGATAGTAAATTTCGTAAACTAATCTCTTCATTTTTGTTATAAATTATTTCAGTTTTTCCTGTCATAAATTATTTCGGTGATTTACCAAAGCATTTAACTTTTGGTTAATATACTTTGTATTAGAAGTGAGACTTTTGAATGACTAACACATATTCCACTAATTGTACTGCATGCCTTATAGATACTATTTTTCAATTTTCATCATTTTTAGGCCTGTAAAGTGATGTAAATGTTAATGTCTATATTGATGAGACTAAATTATATCTCCATACAAGTTAAATGTTATCACTATAGGTGTAAGTACCTCTTCGTCTTCCAAAATTAGATTTTGGAATATGAGTTTTTTCTCTGGGATTACTCAATGCCGACTATATACTTTGGAAAATAAGGCTATTGCCTTAGGCACCCAAATTGTTATCAAGAATAAATTATCAGTTAAAATTTCTATACAAAAATTGAATATTTATGATAAAAAGTATAATTTTTTAAAATATATATTATTTTACCCACTTTAACATCTTTTGTACTTTGTTAAAAATAAGAATTAACAGTGAAAAGTGTTGATCAAAGTGAGTTACAAATTCTTTTTTATTTCTTTTTAAATTTTAGTTTCAA
This sequence comes from Solanum gracilifrons, assembly GCA_029582605.1. Taxonomy (NCBI): domain Eukaryota; kingdom Viridiplantae; phylum Streptophyta; class Magnoliopsida; order Solanales; family Solanaceae; genus Solanum; species Solanum gracilifrons. The sequence goes on from JAJOOH010013017.1 coordinate 21,172, forward strand.
GCATTACTAAAAGCATATTTAAATGGGATATATCAAGTCTTCAACTTCTTGGGTCAAATTCTATGATTCTAACTCTTATCTTTATTTAATATTTGTCAACTTATTACTTATAGAATTATGTTAACAATTCATATAATAATTGCCTTACTGAAAGGATGTTTTTCAATATGAATGGGACTTCTTGGACGAACACTGCATTAAAGAATTGGACCAAAATCTATTTATATTGTACTATGATGCATTTAATATTTTATTGTTTGTGGCCCAATTTCATTGGCTATAAATTTTTCATGCATTTTTCGAGAGACATCTGTATTATGAAATGTCAGATGTTTCTTTATTTTCTTGTTGATTATACTTTCTACAAAACATAGATCTTGGATTTCTCTTTCCACTTCCCACAACTCTCTTCATCTTTCATCTTTTGAAAATGTTAGCTCTCTTCATCTTCCATCTTCTGAAAGTGTTGTTGCAGTTTAAGGTATTTCTTTTTCCCTTAGGTCTTCTTCTCTCATCAATTTTCTTTGTGCTCAAATGATAAACTGAGAATGGTAGTTGGATTTTTGTTTCTAATTAAAGGGAAAAATAAAAATGGGTCATTTCTAATAAGGGGTAATACATGGCTGAAAATTTGACTTTTCCATTCAAATTTCTTTCTAACCAAATGGGTAAATCAAAATGAAAGTTCGTATCTTCAATGTCTTTCCCAATTTTTGGTCGTCAACAAAGGGAATAATCGAAATGGTATTTCTATTCATGCAATAGACAAATTCAGTTTCTTTGTTGATATTGAATTTGTAATTATGCTTATGTCATTTGGTTGATATACATGTTTTGAAATGTGAGTGTAGCTTAGGATAGTTTTGAGCATTGATGACCTCTCTGAATTTAACCACTCTATTTGAGATCCAATTTCTTGGGTGGGAAGTCTCAAATTGAAAATAAAGATGTGAGTTTGAAGATCTTGATGTTAGAATTTATGATATATCCCTCCACAATTGTTGCTGCACATGTTTTATCACCCTTTGCAATAAATTTTGAGCGGTCAGTTGTAGCTTGAGGTTAATCGTCATAAAAACTTTGACATCTTTTTGGGTTCAAAATAATGGTTTAATCTCGCACCGACGTTTGACTTTTAGTCTTTTCCATAAATGTTCTAACATGGACAAGTTATTGATATCAAAATCTAATTAATGAAATGAGGTATTTATATAAAAACTACTCTTGTAATCCGAGGATTTTTAGTCATAGTGACCTATTTGATAATTCTCATAGTTGTCAATAACAACAACATAGCCAGTCAAATTCCACATATAGAGTATGGAGAGGATAAAGTGTAATAAGACCTTATCTCTACTTCATGAAAGTAGAGAAGTTGTTTCCAAAATTTTCATAGTTGTCCAATTGTCTTATTATGTTGGTATAACCGTTTAAGAAGCCTCTTGTAGAAGTAATTAAAGGATTTGCAGCAAAAAATAGTGTTCAACAAAATAGTATTCTGGCACGACAACGGATGAGGTCACCTACTTTTATTTCGAGTTCTTATGGATTTAAATCCTTTGCGATTAAAGACGTTTGATATACGTGACAATTAATACTTTTGGATCCTTGTTCACTTCTATAACTATACCTCGACTTAGCTAATGTGGCAGAAAACAATCAAGGTTTAGAGACAGAACAAGAAGTAGGCTAAACTATGGGAAGGGTTGATTTCAGATTCTCTTGATTTTCAAGTCCTTCAGGTACAATCCTACATACTTTTTTCAGGTTCTTCAAATTTTGGCCCCTTTTTGTTCAAAAGGAACCATAGTATTCTGTTTAGTGTACTGATAGTGGTTAGTGAAGATTGTGGTGTTGTATATTGTATTTAGTGCATATTGGATTTGATAACTTTTGTTTATGTCTTAGGAAAAAATAGGTAAGTAAACATTTATGTAGATGTACTAAGGTGAGGAATTGCAATCAGCTACTTCCTGAGATGAAACTAGAAGAGAGATATACGGTGCATAAATAAAATATAAAGAAAAAGGGCAAGTGCGACATTTTATTGTTGTTAGCATTGGTAGCCAAATTTATGTGAATATGAGAAGAAAAGGTCAATTATGTGAGGATGATGAGATAAAAGCACATTCTTATGTTTCTTAAAGCTAAAAGCAAAAAACACTTGCTGATTTACAGGTTTCAATACGAAGCAAACTCAAAGCCCCGTTCATGTTCTTACTGTTGAGAAATGTCTATTATAGTGTGTAACATCATAACGATGAAGAATAAGAGAAATGCAGTATATTGTTCATTTATGCTATTCTTACATCTATATTGGAAAAAAAATTATGCTACTTCTATCTCACTGTATGTCTCATTTCAAGGTTCACTAACAATATGAGTTAGAAGTAGATGATCTGTAGCTACCCTTCCGAAATAATATAAGCCAATAACTCACGAAATTTTTCTGCATATATTGTACTCACACTAGAACAAAAAAATGACATAAAAAAATTATTACCAACTTCCAAGTATCCAAACTCTGTGGTTCATGCTTCACACATTCATTCAAAAATTGTGGTAAATTTAATATACTACAAGACTTGGGCTTACACACCCCAAAAGAACAAAACATAGAGCCATACTTATATTACAACCCATGGTGACATGATCAAATTAGTCCTCAAAATTCCATGTAAATAGACAACACATAGATCATGTACAAATCCCAAGGTTTATACAAAATATAGATGCCTATATGCAAATGTGATCTTCCTTATGGCTCTTAAAATTTCCCTCTCCAATGGCCAGCTTCATGCATCCACTCGCTCATTCCCTACGATAAAAACAACTATCGCTAAGCATATGGCTTAGTGGTGTAAAACTATAGGTTCGGAGCCATCAAATTCACAAAACTACATTTCTCAAGTCATGGGCAACATAATTGAACATAATAAATAAATCAAGTAAACAATATATGAAAAGTATCAAGTTCGATATTTAGAGGTCCAATTGTCAAGAACGCTCATAGCACCATTTTCCAAGAGATTCAATAACAAGGCTCGCCCAATATGTACATCATCTCTTCACACCAAGCACAAACAAGTATCAAGAAGGGCCGACGCCCTGTATCAAGAAGGGTCAAAGCCCAATAATCAAGAGAAGCAAGAACCATATTAAAAATGGCTTTCTAATTCGTACTTAAAATGGACAATTTCCATACTTAAGACGAATTAAAAATCCAGAGTCAAGATGGAAAATGATCCGAATGAAGAGGCATGCCAATAGTGACAAAGTCACAGCCACAAGAAGGACAAGGTCCCAAAAAGAGTGCCAGGTGATCAAACAATCCATACAAGTGGGCGAGTTACACAAGCGTCTTTAACTTCCCAAAGGATACCAATACAACAATGCAAAGTGACAAGAGTAACCAAGGTACCAAGATCAAATTTCAGATATACTAGCAGTTAAAAGAGTGCAAATACAAGTTTATACACAAACCTCAGTGCTTTAGCAAAGAAACAATCCAATACAACTTCAAGAATTCAAACCGTAGACCACAATGTATCAAGGTCCTCAACTTGTTCGCGAGTATATACAACCTTAAAAAATACAATTAAATAACTTCTTTAATTCCCAGCAGCTCAATAATATTGGTGTAAAACAGAATTATCATCACAAGTAAGCTTAGCCTGTACAAACACGACTATGCTCCCAAAACAGTGATTCTGGCCAGCCTAGTACCTTATGTCGCAACTTAGATTTAGAAAGGAAAACGGCAAAACTAGACTTTATAACCTTCATGAAAGATGTAGCTACACTTCTTAAGGTTGCAAACAAACAAGAATCACCGTAAAATATATTTTCTATAAAAAAATGTATTCAAAACACTAACAGCTGTCCATACAGGATTTCTAATTTCAAAATCTGGACAGAACTTGTCCTATGTTGCGTCCCATATTTCTATTCCATAACAGCTAAATCAGAGTTTTACATAAACATAAAACTCATATTTATTCACTGTAAACAGAGTTTTAGAGGACGAGATATGCATAAATTACCAAACACTACCCAGCTCATGAACAAATTTCGTCACTTACCAAAAAGAAGTGTGTGTCTCGAATTCCAGCCAAAAGAACCAAGTTTTCTCTTGTGATTTTTAAGAACAATCTGTTTAGATATGTTTCTAAGGTTCTACGGCTTGAGGAAAACGGAATTAATAAAGGAGGGGTGAAAATATATAGTCAAACAAGTGATGTTTATCCCTTGGGCAGCTGTCCTTCAAAGGTGCTGCCCAAAAATT
>JAJOOH010013018.1:0-13606 GCA_029582605.1 Solanum gracilifrons
AATGCAGCTATGGCAGCTTGGTCATCTCTGAAATTATGTAAGTGATTCCAATGTTTATGAACCAGTTGATATTTACTGCATGAGTTATTTGGAAACTTTATTTCTCTGTGAAGAAGTTATCGTAATGCAGCTATGGCAGCTTGGTCATCTCTGAAATTATGTAAGTGATTCCAATGTTTATGAACCAGTTGATATTTACTGCATGAGTTATTTGGAAACTTTATTTCTCTGTGAAGAAGTTATCGTAATGCAGCTATGGCAGCTTGGTCATCTCTGAAATTATGTAAGTGATTCCAATGTTTATGAACCAGTTGATATTTACTGCATGAGTTATTTGGAAACTTTATTTCTCTGTGAAGAAGTTATCGTAATGCAGCTATGGCAGCTTGGTCATCTCTGAAATTATGTAAGTGATTCCAATGTTTATGAACCAGTTGATATTTACTGCATGAGTTATTTGGAAACTTTATTTCTCTGTGAAGAAGTTATCGTAATGCAGCTATGGCAGCTTGGTCATCTCTGAAATTATGTAAGTGATTCCAATGTTTATGAACCAGTTGATATTTACTGCATGAGTTATTTGGAAACTTTATTTCTCTGTGAAGAAGTTATGGTAAAGCTGCGTCATGTGTGTGTTGGCGAGGCTTATAGAATTGTTATAAATGCCAAATCATGAATTGAAGAGCCTAGCTGGATCCTTCATGTAAAGATCCAAATTTACTGGATTCTGGTTTTTGTCTTCAGAATTTTTATTTGGATAAGGGTGGTTTTCGTCTTCCGATGTTGTCTGCGCCTGGTTCTCAAGAAGCCTCATTCTCCAGTTTTATCTTATGCTGTTAGCAACATATGGTCCTTTTATCTATCTAGTGATCTATATGCTAGTGTGTACGAAGCCATCTTATGGTATTATTTTCATCTTTCAAACAGACAGTATTTTTATTTCAAATAGTTGATAATGTTAATGGCAATCACCATCCACCTGTTTGTCTCCCCTTAAGTCCAACTAAATACATCGACCCGACCTAACACCTGCCTGTTTGCCTTTTGTACACACTTGACTACATCACATTTATTGCGACATTCTTCCCTGCATTGCCAAACATTGTATGTCCTATTGGTTAGAAGTTTCAGTGATTCATGATGCCGTATTTTGCATCATGATGGGAAGATCACTGTTGATTTGAGCAATAATTTGCATGGACGGCAAAATGACTAATGAGTAATTACTGGAAAAATGATAAATCAAGTGTTGCTTGGACATTTCCCTATTAATTGTCACTGTACATATGTGCCCATTGCCTCCCCACCTTTTTTTCTTCCTCTTCCCCCGCTCTATCTTTTTGCATTGTTGCAAAGCAGAGCCACATTTGGTGGATAAGCTCCTTCTGGGGTGGGTGACAAATGTGGTTTTGAATGTTCAAACCTACACATGTATGACTCTTGGTTTGGTCTAGTGAGACACATACGTATTTGCCAATTCGTCTTTTTAGTCACCGAAAACATGACTCTTGGTAGTAGGGTATGGAGGTAGAGAATTAGGATAGAGGGTTAGTATGTAGTCAGACATATTTCTTTTCCTGTTTCTATGCATTAGTATTATTCTTGTTTTTCATTTTTTATCGATTTCTATTTCTGTCATTCCTTTAGCCTCAGTTATCTTATTATCTTCTTGTTGTTTCTGCTTGTTGCTGTTGCCTTTTATGCCACACTGGCTCCCTTCTGTTACAAGATGTGGAATTAGACAGGGGAATCTCTACAAGAACTAGTCTCTTATATTTCACACATAGTAGATTGAGACACAAGCCTAGGGCTATGGGGAAAGAGTTAGATTGGCCACCCTAGATCGTCCTCTACATAACGGGTTTCTAACGGTATATATATTCTTTGATTCCGTTCCCACCTATAAGATAGATATTACAACCTTATGAGGTTGGCTGGGTTTCACATCTCAGTAATTCCCGATTCGATTGGTTCCGATATGAATAGATTGGTATATATTTCTAAAAAACAGTCTAAGAAAATATATTAATAGATATTCACCGTGCGGTCATAGCCAACAACAAAAAACCTTACCCCTACCTTCATGGGGTAGAGGTTGTCTCCGATAGAACCTTGGCTCAAGAAAAGTGATTTTTCATAACAAGTTTGAGAAACACAAGATAAGAAAAAAAGTTGTGTTGAAATTATTGAAGAAAAGAAAAATATTGACAGCAAAAATAGTAAAGATAACCAAAGTAAAAAACAATAGCAGTAATACAATTGAAGGATTAGATAATGCTAGAATAATAATAGTACTGGTAAGGTGAAGAGGGAGCAAATAAGGTGCTCTAAACTAGAACCATACTAATTACATGGCCATTGAATCATGCTATTCCCCACTCCACGGTATGACATCTTTTACTCATCCATTCTGCCCATCCAGATGCTGCACCCTTTCTCATTGTCATCTTCTGCCTTTCGTTCCTCTCGGCTATTCACACGTGAAGATCGTCATATGTATGCTTGACTTCAGGTGCGGTGCTATAATACATAGAAGTACATTATGGGCATGTGGTGTGGTGACAAGTGTGGTTTGAGATGCTCAAACCTACACATGTATGCCTCTTGGTTTGGTCTGGTGACACACATACATGTATTTGCCCTTTTGTTTTGTCAATAATGCTGGACACATTGGTGTTATCATGTTTAGCTAGCTAAACTCAAGTATTATGATAATTGAGCTTGAGTTTCAGTTAAATATTAAATAAGCGTAATAATTAATTAGTACAAGCAAATAAACCAGCTTTAGTTATCAAGCTCAATGATATATTATTTCTAGAAACTAGTATTTAGAAACTAAATAGTGGTTTAGAATCTTCTTGCACGAATTCTTACAAGGATCATCATTGATTACAAAATATACAATATTTGAGAAAATATATGTACTTCCATATATTCATGTATGTGTGTGTGTGTGTTAGGATACAAGCTCAAAGCTCTACTCTATTAATAAAAAAGGGGCTGAGCTAGAGCTTTACTTGATGAGCGAGTCAATTACCACTCTCTAGGGCAAGTGATAATATGTTGCAGCATGAAATTCTTATTGAACAATGAAAAAGATAAAACCAGATTGGCTATTTCTTTTCTTCAGAGCTTAGTGACTCTCGTCCCGCCAACTCATTAGAAATTGATATGCTAGGAGGTCCAGTGATTTCCAACCTTCTTATAAAGAACTTGATGGAGAAGTATTTTTAAGTGCTAAGAGTGTGATTTTTGCCTGAATGTTTACAAATGTTTATATCATCAGTGTTGCTTGGTTTATCAATTTTTAGGAGAACTTCCACTGCTACAATCTAATGTTTGCTTGAATATTTGTGCTTGCAATCATAATATTTCAGTTTCTAATTTTCAATTAGATTGATATTCACCTACTGATCAGAAAACATTAGTAGATTGATGTTCACTTTGCATACTGATGATAAGCTTTAATTTGTACAATCAGCAATAACTAGGTGTACTATTCTGCATGACATTCTTCTACTTTTTTTTCTATCAGTGGCACAGCAGTCTGAAAGTGCAAAACCAGACCGAAGAAGAAATGATGAGCAAGAGCATGTAACTGTTGCACGTGCACTACAAAGGTACATTTTGAAGGCAAGGGTGGCTAGAGTATCGTTCCCAATTAAATTTCCGACACCTAATCCAAGACCATCAAGTGTACAGCAGCTTTCATCTACTACATCAAAACTTCTTCCCCTAATATGTCCAAGAACTGCTCCTCGCAGTAGACCGGTCAGTCCGTTATGTCTAAAACCTGCTTCTCAAAGTAGATCCATTGATAATACAGGAAGTGATGCATCATTGAGTCCAAGGACTGCTCAAACCATAAATAATATTTTAAGGGACAGCTTTGCTATGGATAGTCACAGGGTTCGACCAGAGAAGTTCCCTGCTGCTGGTGCAGCACCATATATTCCTGTCAGGCATTTTGGCCCACACCATCGGATGGCTCCTCCGGTGACCATACGGAATGCAATTCCTGTTTTCTCTGCACCACCACTTCCTCAATCATCTCAGCCTCCTAGGGTGATGAGGCCTCCAGGTCTGGGAGTGGCACCACCTGTCTGTATAAGACAGGCAGTGCCGGTTTATGCTGCACCCCCTGTTCGGGCAGAGGAACTTCCCACATTAGATAGGGTGATGAGGCATTCAGGTTTGGGCGTGGTGCCAGTTTATGCTGTACCCTCTGTTCCTAAAGCTCCTCCTCTTCTAGTTGACGAACCACTAGCTTCAATGGCACCCGAAATTCAGGTACTTGACTTACCAACTCATAAAGCAGTGCTAGGCAAGGCCGAATCACCACATGACCATTCTGAGGAGAAATCATGTTCTGAAGTCCAACCGACTAAGAGAGAGGAGCCACTTGACTTTGAAGTTTCAAGGAGTGCGACAATGCCAGTGGAAGGAACCAAGGTTGCAGCCAAGGAGAAGCCACTTGACTTTGAAGTTTCAAGGCGTGCGACAATGTCAGTGGAAGGAACCAAGGTTGCAGCGAAGGAGAAGCCACTTGACTTTGAAGTTTCAAGGAGTGCAACAATGCCAGTTGAAGGAACCAAGATTGCAGCCGAGGAGAAGCCACATGACTCTCTGGAAATTGAGAATTTGAAACAGCTAAAGATATGATGTATTGTCGGGAATAGCATGTTACAAACTACAGAAACTTCAGTAAGCTTTTGTTCTCCCCTTGTGGGATTTAGTTTGCAAGCCTTTATGTAGTCTTAGATATACAGTTCCTTGCACATTTTCATTTGGAATAGTTTTATTGAGATAGTTGTAGCGACATTATACTGCTGTTTTTGAGTTCCCTTGTGGTTCATTACCATTTTACCTGCAACCCTAGAGTTTTGCCTCGTGCCGATGTGCTTGTTGCTTAATTGCAATCTGTTGCGGACGCATAAAGTAGAACCACATTGTGTCGTCTACAACAATTCCAACGAAGCAAATCAAGGTAAAAACCATATTGCATCTGCAACAGTTTCCAACGAAGCAACAAGCACATACACGAGATAAAACACTATCCCCCCCCTCCCCCTCTTTTTATGGTTGGCAATTGTGGCTATTACAGTGTTCCTTTAGACATAAATAATGGCATGAATGCTTCGGCTATGTTGGTAAAACTAGTTTGGCCGAAATGTATATATGCCTAAACTTTCCCTTCCCTTTTTCCCCGTGGTGTACGGGTTAGCTTATGCGCACCTCGATTAATTTCACGGGAAACTTATCACAACAAGTACTAGATAGCTTTGTTCATCAAGGCTACAACAAATGTGAAACAGTCACTTAGTATTTGTTTAGGCGGGATTTAAACTCAAAATTTCATGATTTTCAATCTACTTCATTGGCAATTATGGGCTATAGCACGTCTTCTTTTTGACAATTGTAGTAATACATGTTTTTCCCCCTACTTTGTCAAGAGAGTACCTAATAAAGTAAAGAACCACATGTGTGCATGACACGAGATGAAACGCTAATCACATTGCAACTACAATGGATTTCAACCAAGCAACAACCACATAAATATTTCATGAATTTTTGGAATATGACTATCTGTAATACCTAATATGGATTTCAACCAAGCAATGTATAAAATATGAGCCAAAGCTTTATGCTAAAATGTATGAAATTTGATGCATCTTCATGATTGTCTCAACCAAAAAAGTGGTGTGGATCCTGTTAACTTTTTCGTGCGTACTATCCCATGGATCCGGCGTCAAGAGCAACCAAAATTTTTTCTCAAATTTTTTTATGAGGACCTCCGTATTGAATTGGGGAATAATCACGTCTACTCACACCATTTTTTCACCCCCATTTGCGCATCTATAGGCCCTTTGTTAGGAATTGCGCAAATTCCTCAATTTTTTGTGTGTATTATCTCATGGATATGACTCCTGGAGCACCCAATTTTTTTTTCTCAAAAAACTTTAAGAGGACCTCCATATTGAGCTGGATAACCATCACGTATATTCACACAATTTTTTAACCCCCATTTTCGCATCTACAATCCCGCCCTTTTTTAGGAATCACACAAATTCTTCAATTTTTCGTGTTTATTAGCCCATTGATCTGGAGCTCGGACCACCCAATTTTTTTTCTCAAAAAACTTTATATGCACATCCGTATTGAGTTGGGGAACATCACATATACTCACACCATTTTTTGCACCCCCATTTCCGAATCTACAGGCCCCTTTTTAGGAATCGCGCAAATTTCTCAATTTTTCGTGTGTATTAGCCCATCAATCTGACACCTGGAGCACCCAAATTTTTTTCTTCTAAAAAAACTTTATAAGGAGTATTGACATGGGGAACCATCACGTATACTCACACCATTTTTTTCACTCCCATTTCCGCATTTACAAACCCATTTTTAGGAATCACACAAATTTCTAACTTTTTCTTGTGTATTAGCCCATTGATCTGGCGCCCAGAGCACCCAAATTTTTTGTTCAAAAAACTTTATGAGGGATTGCGTATTGAGTTGGGTAACCATCACGTATACTCACACCATTTTTCACCCCCATTTTCACATCTACATGCCCTTTATTAAGAATCATGAAATTCCTCAATTTTTCGTGTGTATTAGCCCATGAATCTGGCGCCCAAAGCACCTAATTTTTTTTCTCAAAAAACTTTATGAGGACCTCCGTATTTAGTTGGGGAACCATCAGGTATAACCACACCATTTTTTTCACCCACATTTACGCATCTACATGCCCTTGTTTTAGAATTGCGCATATTTCTCAATTTTTCGTATGCATTAGCCCATTGATCTGACGTCCGGAGCACTCAATTTTTTTTCTCAAAAAACTTTATGAGGACCTCCGTATTGACTTGGGGAATCATCACGTAACCTCACACTATTTTTTCACTCCCATTTCCATATCTACATGCCTTTTTTAGGAATCGTGCAAATTTCTTAATTTTTTATGTGTATTATCCCATTTATTTGGCTCCCGAAGCACCCAAACTTTTTTCTCAAAAAACTTTATGAGGACCTCCATATTGAGTTGGGTAACCATCACGTATAGTCACACAATTTTTATCACCCCTATTTACGCATCTACATGCCCCTATTTTGGAATCTCACAAATTCCTCAAATTTTCATGTGTTTAGCCCATGGATCAGGCGCCCGGAGCACCCAAATTTTTTCCCTAAAAAAGCATTATGAGGACCTCCGTATTGAGTTGGGGAGCCATTAGATATATTCACACCATTTTTTCACCCTTATTTTCGCATCCACATGCCCTTTTTTAGGAATCGCGCAAATTTCTCAATTTTTCGCGTGTATAATGTCCATGGATCTAGCGCCCGGAGCACTCAAATTTTTTTCGCAAAAAACTTTATGAGGACCTTTGTATTGAGTTGGGGAACCATTAAGTATACTCACACAATTTTATTCACCCCCATTTCCGCATCTACATGGCCTTTTTTAGGAATCACGCAAATTACTCAGTTTTTCGTGCGAATTAGCCCATGGATCTGGCAACCAGAGCACTCTAATTTTTTTTCAAAAAACTTTATGAGAACCTGTGTATTGAGTTGGGGAACCATTACGTATACTCACACCATTTTTTTAAACCCAATTTCCGCATCTACCGGTCCTTTTTTAGGAATTGCGCAAATTTGTCAATTTTTCGTGTGTATTAGTCCATAGATCTGGCGCCTAGAGAGCCCAAAAAAAATTTCTCAAAAAACTTTATGAGGACCTCTGTACTGAGTTGGGGAACCATCACGTATACTCACACTATTTTTTCACCCTTATTTTCGCATCTACATGCCTTTTTTTTATGAATCTCCCAAATTGCTTAATTTTTCGTGTGTATAAGCCCATTGATTTGGCGCCCAGAGCAACGACATTTTTTTTCCTCAAAAATTTTTATGAGGACCTCCGTATTGACTTGGGGAACCATCACGTATACTCACACCATTATTTTCACCCGCATTTCCACATCTATAGGTCCTTTTTTAGAAATCACGCAAATTCCTCAATTTTTTCGTGTGCATTAGCCCATGGATCTGGTTCATGGAGCACCCATATATTTTTTCTTAAAAAACATTATGAGGACCTCCATATTGAGTTTGGGAATCATCACGTATACTCACACCATTTTTTCATCCCTATTTTCGCATCAACAACCCATTTTTTAGTAATCGCATCAACAACCTCATTTTTTCGTGCGTATTAGCCCATGAATCTGGCGCCTGGAGCACCCCAAAAAATTTTCTTAAAAAACTTTATGAAGACATCTGTATTGACTTGGGGAATCATCACGTAAACTCACTCTATTTTTTTCACCCTCATTTCCGCATCTACTCGCTATTTTTTTGGGAATTGCGCAAATTCTAACATTTTCATGTGTATTAGACATTGGATTTGGCACCCAGAGCACCCAACATTTTTGTTTTTTCTCAAAAAACTTTATAAGGACCTCCATATTGAGTTGAGGAATCATCATGTATACTGACATCATTTTTTTACCCCATTTTCGTTTCTATAGGCCCTTTTATAAGAATCGTGTGAATTTCTCTATTTTTCATGTGTGTTAGTCCATGGATATGGCTCCCGGAACACCCAAATTTTTTTTCTCAAAAAACTTTAAGAGGACCTCCGTATTGAGTTGGAGAACTATCATGTATACTCACAAAAAAAATTTCACCCAATTTTTGCATCTACAGACCCTCTTTTAGGAATCGCGCAAATTCCTTTATTTTTCGTGTGTATTAGCCCATGGATTTGGTGTCCGAAGCACTCAATTTTTTTCTCTCAAAAAACTTTATGAGGACCTCTGTATTGAGCTGGGGAACCATCATGTATATTCATACCATTTTTTAACCCACATTTCCGTATCTACAAGCCCTTTTTTAGGAATCACACAAAGTACTAAACTTTTCGTGTGTATTAGCCCATTAATTTGGCGCTCAGAGCACCCAAATTTTTTTTTCTCAAAAAACTTTATGTGGACCTCCGCACTGAATTGGGAACCATCACGTATACTCACACCATTTTTTCACCCCCATTTCCGAATCTACATGCCCTTTTTTAGGAATAACGCAAATTTCTCAATTTTTCGTGTGTTAGCCCATGAACCTGGCGCCCGGAGCACCCTAATTTTTTTTCTCAAAAAACTTTGTGAAGACCTCCGTTTTGAGTTTGGCAACCATCGCGTATACTCACACCATTTTTTCCACCCCATTTTCGCATCTACATGCCTTTGTTAGGAATTGCGCAAATTCCTCAATTTTTTGTGTGTATTATCTCATGGATATGACGCTCGTAGCACCCAATTTTTTTTCTCAAAAAGCTTTAAGAGGACCTCCATATTGAGCTGGGTAACCATCACGTATATTCACACAATTTTTTAACCCCCATTTTCGCATCTACAATCCCTCCCTTTTTTAGGAATCACACAAATTCTTCAATTTTTCGTGTTTATTAGCCCATTGATCTAAAGCTCGGAGCACCCAATTTTTTTTCTCAAAAAACTTTATGTGGACATCCGTATTGAGTTGGGGAACATCACATATACTCACACCATTTTTTGCACCCTTATTTCCGAATCTACTGGCCCATTTTTAGGAATCGCGCAAATTTCTCAATTTTTTGTGTGTATTAGCCCATCAATCTGGAACCTGGAGCACCCAAATTTTTTTCTTCTAAAAAAACTTTATAAGGAGTATTGACATGGGGAACCATCACGCATACTCACACCATTTTTTTTACCCCTATATCCGCATCTGCAGGCCTTTTTTTGAAATCTCGCAAATTTTTCAGTTTTCATGTGTATTAACCCCATGAATATGGCGCCCGAAACATCCTAAAATTTTTTCTCATAAAACGTTATGAAGAACTCTGTATTGGGTTGGGGAACCATCAGGTGTACTCAAACAATATTTTCATCCCCATTTCCCCATCTACAGACCTTTTTTTAGGAATCGCTCAAATTCCTAAATTTTTTGTGTGTATTAGCTTATGAATTTGGTGCTCCGGGCACCAAATTTTTTTTCTCAAAAACTTTATGAGGACCTTCGTATTGAGTTGGGTAACCATCACGTATACTCACACCATTTTTTCACCTCCATTTCCGTATGTACATGCACTTTTTTAGGAATCACACAAATTTTTGCATATTTCGTGTGTATTAGCCCATAGATCTGGCGCCCGGAGTATCCTAATTTTTTTTCTCAAAAAACTTTTTGAAGACCTATGTATTGAGTTGGGGAACAATCACGTATATTCACACTATTTTTTTTTCACCTCCCATTTTTGCATCTACCTGTCATATTTTTAGGAATCACGCAAATTTCTCAATTTTTTGTGTATATAAGGCTATGGATCTGGCGCTTGGAAGACCCAAATTTTTTTTCTCAAAAAACTTTATGAGGACCTCAGTATTGGGTTGGGGAACCATCAGGTATACCCACAACATTTTTTTCACCCCCATTTCCCCACATTTATAGGCCCATTTTTAGGAATCGAGCAAATTCCTTTATTTTTTGTGTGTATTAACCTATGGATCTGGCGCTTAGAGCAATCGAATTTTTTTCTCTAAAAACTTTATGAGGACCTCCGTATTGAGTTAAGGAACCATCATGTATACTCACACCCATTTTTCACCCTATTTCAGCATCTACAAGCCCTTTCTTAGGAATCACGCAAATTTCTAACTTTTTCATGTGTATTAGCCTATGAATTTGGCACCCGAAGCATCCAAATTATTTTTTTCTCAAAAAACATTATTAAGACCCTTGTATTGAGTTGGGGAATCATCATGTATACTAATAACAATTTTTTTCACCCCCATTTTCTTATCTACAAGCCCTTTTTTAGGAATAGTACAAATTTCACTATTTTTCGTGTGTATTAGCCCATTGATCTAGCGTTTGGAGCACCAAATTTTTTTTTTCTCAAAAAACTTTAAGAAGACCTCCGTATTGACTTGGGGAATTGTCACGTCTACTCACACCATTTTTTTCACCCCCATTTTCGCATTTACAGGACCTATTTTAGAAATCGCATAAATTTGTCAATTTTCGTGTATTAATGCCCATTGATCTGGCGCCCGGAGCATCCAAAAATATTTTCTCAAAAAACTTTATGAAGACCTTTTATTGACTTGGAGAACCATCATGTATACTCACACCATTTTTTTCGCCCCCATTTTCGCATTTACAGACCCTATTTTAGGAATCGAGCAAATTCTTCAATTTTTTGTTTGTATCAGTCCATTGATCTAGTGCCCGAAGCATCCAAAAAAAAAATCTCAAAATTTTTTATAAGGACCTTCGTATTGAGTTAAGAAATTATCACATATACTCACACCATTTATTTTACCCCCATTTCCATATCTACAGGCCCTTTTTTAGGAATCGCACAAATTTCTGCATTTTTTATGTGTATTAGCCCATGAATTTGGCGCCCAGAGCACTTAATTTTTTTGAAAAAAAACTTTATGAAGACCTACGTATTGAGTTGGAGAACAATCACATATATTAACACTATTTTTTCACCCCCATTTGTGCATCTAGATGCCGTTTTTAGGAATCACGCAAATTTCTCAATTTTTCGTGTGTATTAGCCCATTTATTTGGCGCCCGGCGCACTCAAATTTTTATTCTCAAAAAACTTTATGAGGACCTCAGTATTGGGTTGGGGAACCATCAAGTAAACTCACAACATTTTTTTCACCCCCATTTCCCTATCTACAGACTCTTTTTTGGAAATGACGCAATTTTTTTTATTTTTCGTGTGTATTAGTCTATGGATCTGACGCCCGGAGAAACCAATTTTTTTCTCTAAAAACTTTATTAGGACGTCTGTATTGTGCTAAGGAACCATCACGTATACTCACACCCATTTTAATATGTACAATCCCTTTATTAGGAATCGGGCAAATTTCTAACCTTTTCATGTGTATTAACCCATTGATCTGGAATCCGGAGCACCCAAATTTTTTTTCTTAAAATTTTTATGAAGACCCTTGTATTGACTTGGGGAATCATTATGTATACTCATACAAATTTTTTCACCCCCATTTTCGCATCTACAAGCATTCTTTTTAGGAATCGCGTAAATTTCTCTATTTTTCATGTGTATTAGCTCATATATCTGATGCTCGAAGCACCCAAATTTTATGTTCTCAAAAAACTATAAGAGGACCTTTGTATTGACATGGGGAGTTATCACGTATACTCACACCATTTTTTCACCCCATTTTCGCATCTACAGGCCCTATTTTAGGAATCAGGCAAATTCCTTAATTTTTCGAGTGTATTAGGCCATTGGTCTGGCGCCCGGAACATTCAAAATTGTTTTCTCCAAAAAATTTATGAGGACTACTTGTATTAACTTAGAGAATCATCACGTATACTCACACTATTTTTCTCGCACCTATTTTCGCATCTATATGTCATTTTAGGAATTGCGCAAATTCCTATGTTTTTCATGTGTAATATAGCCCATGAATCTGGCGCCCGAAGTACACAATATTTTTTCTAAAAAATCTTTATAAAGACCTCCGTATTGACTTGGGGAATGATCACGTATACTCCTATCATTTTTTCACCCCTATTTCCGCATCTACAGGCCTTTTTTTAGGAATCACGCAAATTCCTCAATTTTTCGTGTGTATTAGCCCTTAGATCTGATGCCAGGAGAACCCAAAAAAATTCTTGAAAAACTTTATGAGAACCTCTGTATTAAGTTGGGGAACCATCACGTATACTCACACCATTTATTTTACCCGCATTTCTGCATCTACATACCATTTTTTAGGAAACGCGCAAATTTCTCAATTTTTCGTGTGTATTAGCCTATTGATCTGGTACCCAGAGCACCTAAAATATATTTTCTCAAAAAACTTTATGAGGAACTCCGATTTGAGTTTGGGAACCACTACGTATACTCACACTACTTTTTCTTCACCCCTATTTCCGCATCTACATGCCTTTATAGGAATCGTGCAAATTTCTCAATTGTTTGTGTGTATTAGCTTATGGATCTGACACCCGGAGCACCCAAATTTTTTTTTCTCAAAAAACTTTAAAAGGACCTCCATATTGAGCTGGAGAAACATCATGTATACTCACGCCATTTTTTTAACCCCCATTACCACATATATAGACCTTTTTAGGAATCACGCAAATTTCTCAATTTTTCGTGTGTATTAGCCTATTGATCTAGAGCTCGGAGCAACCAATATTTTTTTCTCAAAAAACTTTATGTGGTCCTCCGTATTGAGTTGGGGAACCATAACGTATACTCACACCATTTTTTCACCCCCATTTCCAAATCTACAGGACCTCTTTTAGGAATCGCGCAAATTTCTTAATTTTTCTTGTGTATTAGCACATGGATCTGGCGTCCAGAGCATCTTTCTCAAAAAACTTTATGAGGACCTCTGTATTGAGTTGGGTAACCATCACGTATACTCACACCATTTTTTTCACCCTTATTTCTGTATCTACAGACACATTTTTGGAATCTCGCAAATTCCTCAATTTTTCGTGTGTATTAACTCATGAATCTGGCGCCCAAAGCACCTTAATTTTTTTTTTCTCAAAAAACTTC
>JAJOOH010013019.1:0-14196 GCA_029582605.1 Solanum gracilifrons
TTCGAGGTCCGGCCTCCGTACTGTCAGATTTTACTAATTGGGGTTGAGGTTCTGATTCGTGTTCTCCGTTCTTGGGTTCCCATATGCAATTCTCTTTAGTTATAGTTACTCTTTGTACTCGTCGGGCTTATGGGGGTCCGTTCGGGTTTTTATTTAACCTGTGCACGAATGTATCTTCTGGGCTTATGGGGTCCAGTTAGGTGTAGTTAGCTTATTGATTGTTTCAGTTAGTTCTTTCTACACTCGTGTGCATTCCATTGTTAGTTAGATTTTCATTCTTGACGTCGATTTGTGTTATTCCTTCTTTTCATAATTCCTTTACTTTTCAAGTTCAGTTGGCCTATGATGCCTATTGGGTACCTGTTGTTTTGGTACTCAAGCTACGCTCTGCATCTGTTTCGTGATGCAGGTCCGGGTACTAGTAGCCAGTGTTGATCGAGCTTGGATCAGACTGATCCGGAGACGGGAGTGAGCACACGGCGTTTTGTACTGTTTCAGTCTCCATCTGTATATATAGACTTGTCTTTTACCTTCCGAGACAGTCCAATCTCTGTTGTCCACTTTTGGGACTTGTACTCATTTTGTAGTAGCTCTGTACTAGTGGCTTCCAGGTTCTGGGAGGGATCTTTATTTGTATTTATGTTTTGGTTTGCTTCTGCCTGTTTATATTGTTATTTGCCTACTCTTGTTTGGTTTCTACCCTCAGATCCATTACTTGTTGTTCCGGGTTACAGGTTGGCTTACTTGTTGGTGGGTTATAGTAGGTACCATCATGACTTGAGAAATTAGGTCGTGACACATAATTGTGTATTTTGAGGAAATGTGAAGTTGTTCATTGTTCGTACATGTTGATGATATTGTATATGTTCGATAGGTGCATGTGATTATATGGTGGTGTTGACTTATATATGTTACACTTAGTGGTAAAGATTATGACGACTTATATTTGATTGTTCTGTGTGTTTAGCAAACTTGTAGGGTATATTAGAAGGGTAAAGTGTTCAAGGGGCGAGAAATTGATAGTAAGGGTTGTTCGTATGTCGTAATTGCGGGAAGTAGAGATAGTGTATGTGATGAAATATGCGTAGGTGGACTTCACCTTGGGGAAAAAGATTGGGTTTAGCGGTAAGAAAGTTTGATGTAGTGTACTATTTGACCATGGTTGAGTAATGTGACGAGGGAGTAAGGTTATGAAGTGAGCGGTTAGTTGGAATACTTGTGGGTGTAATTGTGGATTTGCTAATTATTGACACCCAATTTTGACCGGCGTTTAACTCTTTTGGGAATGCTATTTGATTAAATACGTATTTTAAAATATATTTCGAGTTTAAAATTTTAGTCGATTTTGTCTAAAAATTATATATTTTAGTATGTATACTTTATAAAAAATTACTGTAAATATTATTAAAATATTTTAAAATTATTAGTAAAACTCGAAATAATTATTTTATTCAAATGTTTTAAAATTTAAGTGATTTTAATTATATAAAAATATTATAATACATAGTATTAATTTTATAGCACTTTCTTAATTTCCCTCCAAATCTTTTAAATGTTAGCCTATTATATTCTAATTCCTTTCAATTCTAGCCTATTAAATTTTTAATTTAATTTCAAATGTAGCCACCTATTCATTTCAATTTTAGCCATCCTACTCTAATCAATTTCAAATCCTCATTTAATCTCATCAGTCTATCCTTTAGTTAAAATCTAAGATCAAATCTTAACAATCCATCTTATTCGATTCAACGGACAAGATCAAAGCTCCATCTCTTGCCTTTTAATATCTCAAAGACCAAAACCCCTAATTTTTTCTAATTTCTCTCCTCTCTCCCTCTCAGGCCGCCAACCCCTCTCTCTCTTCTCTTCTCTTCCTCGCTCCGGTGACTAGCAGTAGCTGCGACCAGCAGCAACCCTGGCGACCCTCTCTCTTTCCTCGCCTCTCCTCCTCTCTATCATTCCCCTCTCCTACTTTCTTCTTCTTCGTCTGACCAGCAACCGGCGAGGACCACCGACGACTGGTGAAACTGCCAGCGAGTGGTGTAACTCCGGCGACCAGCAATAGCATCCGACCGGCGAGCCTCATTTTCCCTTCTCCTCCTTTTTCCGAAGAAAGCCACCGGAGGTAGTCACCTCTCTCTCTCTCTCTCTTTCTCCCTTCCTCTTCTCTTTTCCCTCCTCTCTTCGCAGGACCAGCAGCAGCAAGTAGTCGGCGAAATGGCACAGCCAGCGTGACAGCAGCCAGGCGAGCGGAACAGCAGGCTCCACCGGCGGAAACAACAGGCTCCGGCCAGCGAGCTCCAGGCAGCGTCGCCTCTTTCTCTCTTCCGGCGAGGACAAGAGAACAACAACGCCAGCAGCCGCGAAAGCCAGCTCCGACCAATAACCATGCACACCAGCCGGTGAAACAACAATAACTCTGACCAAGCGTGCTCCGGTGAAGTCCAAAATTTAGATCGGTGGAAGACAGATCTCACTCCGGTATTTTCTTTCAATCAATTATTATTTCATCTACTCAACCCACCTATGTCATTCATATTTTGATTATAATTTTTTATGATTGCTTTAAATTGCTTGATGCTTGAATAATAGATATATGTTCATGATGTATGCATAAACTTTTGGATGGATTTCTGATTGAACCTGGATTTAGTATTAGCTTGCTAATCGTTCTGAGATCCGCTGATTATTTTCAATAGTTGGTCTAAATCTAATTTTTATTGTCCACTAATCCTAGCATATTTTACTCCTTAATTGACTGTGCATCGTGTGAAATTAGAATCAAAATAAATTGGTTATCTGATTGTAGATTTCAATTATAGTAAGGTCCAATGTAATAGCTTCCTGGTAATTCTTATATTTTGTTAGTATTATGCTTGATTTTTTTAAAAACAAATTTCATCTATAATCTATAGAGTTATAGTTATAGGCCGAACCGATTTGATTAGTTGAAATCATTAACTTTAGATGTTGCTGATCATACTGAAAGTATTTTAGGCTGTGAATATTTGTTTGGAGCTGTAATTTTAGTTTAATGTTTGCAGGCTTGATTGTATCAATTTACTGTCTAAAATTATTCTTTCCTTACTTGTTTTACATGGTGCATTATGGTTAACTGATTTTGTTTACCTTAATTAAAAATGGGACTGATTTCTTACTTGGCTATATTTGGTAAAAATAACTACGATTTGGCTCTTCTTTATTTAAGGAAAAATAATATTACTCTTCCTAATTTTATTCGTGTCCTATTACGATGCCCCCTCTCTACTATATAAAATCAGGCCCTCCATTATTTATTTCCCCACCCTTACATGTGAGAAAAATGAAAAACACTCTAATTTTAAAAAAAATATTACTCTCTACTTAAAAGAAAGGTTTTCCGGCGAACATTCAAAGTGTTTTCTTTGCTGTGTTGCTGTTTCGGTTGGATTCCTGCTAATACTTCGTTGCTGAAATATTTTCTGCTTAATTGGTTAGTTCTCTTCACTAGCGTAATTTCATTTTGCATTGTCGCATGATTGTATGGTTGAAATAAATACAAGGAAGCATTTGGGTTAGTTTCCTTATTCCTTTCTTTCTCGATGTGTGATTATATATTCTCAACTGCTTGTTTGAATTCTTACATGTCTGTATGATGCTTGTGTACATGAGATAATCAATATTATGTGCGTATCCATATAGTTAGCTTTATCATTTTGCTATATTAAATTGTCTCTTATGTGTTATTACTTGCCCGTATTTTTTATTGTACTTAAACAGGTTTAAACTTAAAGGTTCAAGATGTTTGAAGAGTCGCATAGAAGAGTTTTTCGGACGAGACTATTATGTTTAAGTTTATTTTAATGGTGTAGATATTATTTATTTATTTTTGGTTTGTAATATTTGTATAACTCTAAAACTCTACTCTATATATGAAGTATTCGGGGATCGTCTAAGGGGGAGGAAATTTATGTGCTACTTGTTACTTTATCATCAATTATTTGCATAAGAAATCATGCATTTAGGTTGTGTGATGGTTTGAATATTCGTATTCTAATCCTCCTCATTTAGATCTAACTAATAAATAAATAAATAAAATAAATCTACTTGCTATTAATCTCCTTTTGGCTAATTACTCTAAAATTAATTATATGTTTGACTAGTGCACTGTCTATTATTATTTGTTTATTCATCTAGTATGTGATATATTTTATGTATAATAATAAATATTGTGTATGCCTGCCGTCCTATTTTGTGCTAAATCACCAATGTTCTATTCCTAATAAAACAAATGGCTAGTTGATAATCTATGCTTTGCATTAGCAATTTGTCTTAGATAAAATGACTATAGGTCAATTAAAGTTTTCAAACATTATTTGGGGTCTAGACAATCATGCCTATAGGTTTCTGAATATTGTTACATCTTTATATAAAAAGTATGCCTATAGGTTCAATAATTAATTTCAGCATATTCACTTAGAAATCATGTTTATAAGATCTAACTAATAACATCAATGTTAATAAGTTTAAATAAAATAGCTTGTTAAAATCATACCCTGAAAACTTCAGTATGTTAAATAACTAAAATAAATACGCTACATTCTCTTCTAAATGTTAATTAATTTCTGCATTTGTAATTAGGTTCTGCCATCTTAAAATTAATTCATAAACTATTTCAGCATGTTTTAAAACTAAAATTTGTTGTACATATTTTTTGCGCGGTTAAATTAACCCTTCAATTAAAAAAATAAATCTACACACTATCCGGCCACTTAGAATTAATTATTTTCTGCATATTTTCCTAAAATCTGCTACTTGCTGCCCTAATTCAAAACAACTTTAAATATTAAATTCTGCATCATAATTAATTATTTTGTCACTCAAAATTAGCTACTGATTAATTTCCGCATCTAATAAACTGACTGCTTAAAATAAATTTCTGAACTAATAATAAAACCTGCTACTGCTCTAGAAAATATTTTCTGCATTTTGAATAGTGTTCTGCCCCCTTAAGATCGTTTAATAAATTAGTGTTTGCATATTGTTATGAAAGCCCCATTTCGAATTAATTATTAATTAAATTAGTCTTTGGCCCTTGTAATATTCTGTCTGTTTTAATGTTATAATATTTGTTAATGTATTTGTATGCACACACTTAACATGCGACCTTTTTCACAATTACTTGTGTTTGCCAGCATGTCGAATAAAATGTAGAGGCCAATATGAGATACTACGTGCTAAATGATCTCCCTATTTTTTTGATTTGGTGTTTAGGGGGCCTATTTAGAAGCATATATTTTATGTTAGTCTAAAATCACCGTACTCGTAGTCCAATGCCTCTTGGACATTAAGCGGGGGCGCTAGGCACCTTTTAGGACGAAACTCATATGGAAGGTGGGGTAGGGGTAGTTAGGCCCTACGGAGGTGATGACATTGTCTCGAGCCATAAAATGACAAACATTTGTTTTGTCTGTCCCTAGATAGAAGCCGAGCGTTGATCCGTAAAGTCCTTCAGAGTCTCCCTTTCCTTTTGCCCCTTTATTTGTTTATAATTATAATTGTTTGGGGTAGCTTAAATAAAATATAAAAATTGTTTGCTTATTTACTTGTGCAATTTATGTCTCCTCACTTATCTCTTTATTACTTGTTTAATATTTATTTGTTATTATGTTATCACTTAGTCTTGCATGCTTAACTAATTAATTAAAACAACTAAGGTGCCCTTAATTGTGTAATATTATGTTATCACCTAGTTTTGCATGTTTAATTAATTAAATAAAAAAATGAGGTAATCTTAATTGTTAAATATTATGTTATCACTTTGTTTTGCATGCTTAATCGATTAAACAAATAAATGAAGTGAGTTTAATTGTTTAATGTTATATCACATAGCTAGCGTAATTAACTAACTAAATAATAAATGAAGTGACCTTAATTGCTACTTGTAACCCCCACATAAATTGCATTAGATACGGCCGGGACCCACATTTGTGGACCTCTAGGGATACCTAACACCTTCCCCTCAAGATAATTTGAACCATTACTCGATCTCTAGTTCGTTGACCTTAGTTAGACTAGTTTAGGTTAGATAGGTGCCCTAACGCGCCTTAATTCGTTAGGTGACGACTCTTCAATCAACCCTAAACCCAAAAGAGTTGTTAGGTCGTGCATCTGAAAGGAAAGTCCATTTTTGCAAAAAAATGAGGCGCGACAGAATGACGACTCTGCTGTGGATTTTAGGTTCTAACCATTACGTGTTTCATGCTTATGTGGGGATTACTTTATTTGATTATTTCATTGTTTGTTTGGTTATTAGCATGTTAAGTTGTTATTAGTTTCCTTATTTATTGCTTATTTTCCATGTTCCACCCCTTTCCCTCTTCCTTATTTGTTTATTTTCATGCTTCGCCCTTTCCTTTTTTCCTTTTTGTGATTACTTTCATGCTTAATCTCATACCTCTTTCCTTATTTGTTGTATTTCTTACATCTTTATATGCGTATTTCTGTTTATTTATGTATTTATTTATTCATTTATTTACTGCTTTCCTTAAAACTGTCAATATGTTACCGCTTTCAACCTAAATGTTAAATGTTACCGCTTTGATAAACTGGCATTCCACTCATACTTCCCCCAATTGGGACCCTCTTCCTTTTTTTATTTTGTTACTATGATGGTGTGCCTTTGCACCTCTCGCAACTACTCCAATTCTCTTCAAACACCCAATTATAGAGAGTTGACATATGCGTGGATGGAACAGATAGTTTTACTACCGGGAAATCACGAGCCTTCTCGCATAGAATCCCTTTCAAGTCCATGTCAAGCCAACTCTTAGAAAGTTTACTTAGGTCATACATGATGCATAAACCCTAGGTGGTTTGACCCTTGGTGTCAATCCACATAATTAGTAGCCACTCTATCGTCTAAAGGGCCCTAACACCCTTTAGACAAATTGCATATTTATGTGTTAATGTGATCACAATAATTAAATTAAGCCAAACATTGCCAAAATAGAGTTTAGAAGTCGTTTGCTGTTTTGTTTGCAAAGTCATGGATGTTCTCAACTTCCCAAATCCGCAAATGGTCGTAGATGTAAACTACAAGCTAAGAAATTGGTGGATTGATATTAAGAGAGACCGCGAAAGAGAAATCTGTCATTTGTTGGGCGGGCTTACCTACCTCATCTTTGTCATTCCAAACCCTCACTTGATTAGGGCCTTGCTTGAATTTTGGGACCCTGTAAGGATGGTCTTCAAATTCGTGGATTTTGACTTGGCGCCAACGATTGGGGAGATAAGTGCTCTCATCGACCTGCCATACCATGAGTGTGAAATGATGGTACCATATGAGCCATCATCGAAGGAGTTTCTAAAAAAGTTTGGGAATGAAATCAAATCCAACTTTGCCTTCGTTAGACCTTGGGTGGATTCATTTCGACTTTCTATATTCACGGTTTGGCCTAGAGGATAGTTATTACTCTTTCAGTGATGAGTTTGAGTGCTCCGTCAAGGAATGGGAAACATATCGTCTAAATGCCTTTGTCATTGCCCTATTAGGATACCAGGTTTTTCCTAAGATAAGGGGAAGGATTGACACACGCTTAGGTTATGTGGTCCGAGATTTAACTCAAAGAGAGGGCGAACCTAGGAAAACTATAGTGCCCATGATCCTGGCGGAAATAATGAGAAGTCTGTCGGCATGCATTAGCGGCAGAATGTTTTTCGAATGATGCAACATTTTGCTGCAATTATGGGCTATTGAACACTTCTATCTACGGTCTGACGCGGTAGATATCTTTATTGGTTATGGCAACAAGATAGATAATCATCCAAGAAGAATGATAGCTTTCACCTCCCCTGTTAGATTCGTGGACTGGCAGATATTTTTGATAGAGCTCGAAAGCGGCCGCATCCAATGGAAGCTCTATTGGTTGTCCACCCTTCATGCGATAGTAAGAGGCGACGACCGATACTTCATTGAGGTTATTGGCTTAAAGGGAGTTCAACCATACGCTCATCTTTGAGTACTCCGCCAATTTGGGCGAACTCAAGTAATACCACTCTGGTCTGACATGGAGCAGTTTAAGTATGAATTTGGATTAGATAAACCACAAGTCCACAACATACTTCGAAGATGGGAGAGAGTGTTGACCATTCCTATGGGTGCACGCGGCCTTATGCACACGTGAGCATTACATATGGATCCTAAAAGAGGTTAACGACAGAGAATTGAGTGGTGAAGGTTACTATGGGCTCACTGATGTAAAGAAAAACATATGGGCATGCAACGTATTGAAGATCGGGCATGAAGTCATTCCCTATACAAGAAGTCAATTGGCGTCAAGCTCTTGGAACCGATATTTTCAAGATTTCAAAATTTAGGATGACTTTCCCATTATTACCCCCCTTTCCCTTAGTTTATTTCATATTTTGTTTTTCAATTATGATGTATTGTTCGAATTTTATAATAAATAAAGTTTGTTTATTTCCTCTAATCTAAACTCTAAATTGGCAGAGAAGACTTGAATTAATTATTGTGCATCACTTATATGTCATCTTAGGCCTACCTCTGGTTCAACGAGGCTCCATGCATTTAGGGCGTTTATCTTAAAACAATGTGTTTGTTATCTCAATTTATGCAACACTCTAACTTGGGTTTTCTTTTGCATTTACTTTGCCCTTCCCGAGTGGTTGATCTGTAGACCATGGTTTACCACACGCGATCAAAGGACGCTCTTCCTTCTCTTCCAAATGAGAACAGCAAAGGGAAGAGGAAAACGACTAATGAGAAGGTTATGAGTAATACTATTGAAAAGAAGCATCCTTCAGACGAGTTGGTCTCAAGCTTGGAAAAGAAAATAAGGGAATTAGAAGAAGAAGTGTCTGATATGCGCGGGTGGGCCAGGTTGTTACTCTCTATCGATCCCACTCTGGAGACAAACATAGATAAGCCGCCTGTCACAAGTCAAGCCACTCTCCAAGATAATCCTCCACCCACTCACCCTACTTCTCAAAATCAACTAAGCTTCATTCAAATGCCTCCAAAGAACACTCACTTTCCAAATTACCCATATCCTTCTCAACATCATGCTTATGCTTCCAAACCTCCATTCTTACTTCGCATCTGCCGAGTCCTACCTTACAAACTCCTGAATATCTAACACCTCTACACCCAGTCCCTTGGTATTGTGCGCCGCTCATACCATATCAAATCCCTTCATATCAAATGCCTACTTATCCTGTTCACAATGTCAAAACCCTCACTCAAAAACATATTCGCAAAAATCTATTCAATGTTGAGAAGAGGCCCATCAAAATTTACACTCCTTTGACTGATCCTATAGATCAATTCTATGAAAAGTTGAGGCTTGCAAGTCACATCGCTCTTATTAGTGAAATAAGGATGAATACACGTGCAAGGTGGATTGAACCCTCTAAGGTTTGCGCTTATCACTTAGGGATGAAGGGTCATACCATAGAAGAATGTCGTGATTTGAAAGATAAGATTCAGCAATTGATTGATACCAAGATCATATACTTGGAGGACTTCGCGCCAACGGAACCCCAACAGTGAACATGTCGAAGTTCATTTGATGCAGTTTCCAATAAGAGGGTTGCCGCTTAAGTTTATGTTTTCTATATTCAGGTACCCATAGTAGCATATGAGCAATAAAGTTGGTCAGAATCTATCATTCAGTTGTTGCTCAAGAATGTTACTTTTAATGTCTCGAATTATGCTCTATGTATTCGGAACTACGTCAGACCTGATTCTCGTTTAAGAGGGGATACGTAGGCGCTCATATGGAATTCGGTCTTATCTTAATAAAAATTTCATTTTCCTCTTTTGACTGTGTAACTGGGGCAGAATTTTTGAGAGAGTTTCAAAAATTTCATCAGAAGGACATTTTCTTGCAAGTGATGATACTGGGGCAGAATTTTTGCGGAGAACTCAAAAATTCCTTCAAAAGCATTTATTTGCGTAAATCAGTAACTGGGGCAGAATTTTTGGAAGGGTCTCAAAAATTCCATCAAAGGGCTCTCTTCTTGCAAAATCTCGATACTAGGGCAGAATTTTTGCAGGGAACTCAAAAAATTATTATAAAATCATTTCTTCCCGCAAATCAGTAACTGGGCAGAATTTTTAAGAGGGTCTCAAAAATTCGTTCACACAAATCAAAACTGGGGCAGAATTTGTGAGAGGATCTCAAAAATTCACAGCAATCAAGCTACAATCTACAACAAAAATCAGAATAACAGAAGTTCTACACTGGGGCATAAAATTTTGAAGGGACCTCAAAATTTTTGACAACACTTCGAAGGACATTCTAGCAGACGTCAAAAGAGCACTGTGCCAAGTCAGGGATATAGATCAACCTCCCCTTTAACTAACTATTTTTCTTTGAATGCAGAAAAGACAGGTACCTATACAAAAAGGTGACTTCAACATCGCCTGATTGCTTAAGCAAATCGCCGATAAATGGCACCCCATCCTTCCAATAAGACGGAGGGAGCAAGCCAATTTACGTCAATCCAGAATAATCGCTAGTCAACGACCTCATGTCCTAACTATAGGATGGAAGGTCAAGCTAAAATACTCCGAGCTCAAGAATCACCAATAAATGGCACACTATCCTTCCAACAAGGCTAAGAACCAAACTATTGAGTCCAAGTCACCAGTCAAATGACACGCTATCCTTCCGATATGATGAAGCATCAAGCTACTATATATTGAGCCCGACAATCGCCATTCAATGGAAACTTTTCCTTACTATAGGACGGATGGTCAAGCTACAATACTCCGAGATTCACCAGCAAATGCCAATCGACACTTCCAATAAGACGAAGGTCCGAGATACTTATTCCCTCAATCAACTATTAAGATTGTGCTTGAAGATCGCATGTACTCGATACTACATTGAGCCCGAATTACAATACGCCCGAAGATTGCATATGCTCTCAATCAATTATTACATGTACTCGAGATTGCATTTGTGCCCGATATTGCATGTTCTCGAGATTACATTATTCTCAAAATTGCATTGTGCTTGAGAATTGCATTGTCCCCGAGAATTGCGTGTGCCCGAGGATTGCTTGTGCCGAGATTTGCATTGTGCTGGAATTGCATTTTCTCTAAGATTTGCATGTGCTCGAAGATTGCATTGTGCCTGATAATTGCATTATTGCGTGTGCCCGAGTTTGTATTTGTGCCCGACAATTGCATTGTGCTCGATATTGCATGTGTCCGAGATTACATTATGCCTGAAATTGCATTGTGCTCGAGATTTGCATTGTGCCCGAGATTGCATTGTGCCTGAGATTGCATGTGCCCGAGACTACATTGTCCTCAAAAATTGCATTTGCCCGAGGATTGCATTATTGCATTGTGCCCGAGATTGCATTTAGCCCGAGATCGCATGTGTCCGAGACTGCATTGTGCCAGAAAATTGCATGTGCCCGAGGATTGCATGTGCCCGAGATTGCATTGTGCCCGAAGATTGCATGTGTTCGAGACTGCATTGTACCCGAAAATTGCATGTGCCTAAGGATTGCATTATTGCATATGCCCGAGATTGCTTTGAGCCCGAGATTACATGTGCCCGAGACTGCATTGTTCCCAAAAATTGCATGTGCCCAAATAAATTCAAATCAAGTCACAAGTATCAACAGATGCCCGAATTACAAATACGCTCTCTTTACTCATTACTTATGTTCCTAAGGCGTCATGGTCTAAAGGCATCATCTTTCATGGCATGTGGACATCATATCATGGCCTAAGGATTTAATTTCTGTTTATCATGATCCGAAGGTGTCATAGTCTAAAGACATCATTTTTTCATGGCCCGCAGACAACATTTTCATAACCTGAGGATATA
This sequence comes from Solanum gracilifrons, assembly GCA_029582605.1. Taxonomy (NCBI): domain Eukaryota; kingdom Viridiplantae; phylum Streptophyta; class Magnoliopsida; order Solanales; family Solanaceae; genus Solanum; species Solanum gracilifrons. Next base: position 11,850 of record JAJOOH010013019.1, read on the forward strand.
TTTTGCGTATCATGGCCCTAGACATGATAGCCTAAGACCTCATTTTTCATAGTCTTAAGGCAAACATCATGGTTGATATGGGAAACTGCATCATGTTTACCTTTATCGCTTGTTTGAAATATTTTCTCTAATCATATTACAAGCTACAGATTTACAGAGACTAACATTTTGCAGATAAGACTTTTTTTTTCACCTCTCGGCTACAATTATCGTGCTTACATCTATCTCGACAAAGGCACTATCAAACTCTTTGCCACTCGTATCACCGTTTTTCATTTAATCCTTGGCTACTCATATTACCTCCTCTTCATTGGATCCTTCGCTCTTAAATCGGAAATTTCTTTGTCATGCATTTCTCGCTACTCGAATCCTATCCATTCAACCCATTATCGTTCCCATTTGAATATCGTACCGCTCTTTCAATTCTTAGGAGTTTTGTTTGCTCCTGAATCTAGAACTACACACAACATGATTTAAGTATAACCAGAGATATTTGGGCGACTTAAAAATCCAAAGTCTCGGTCGTACCCTTTTCCAACTCTATATCATTTCATTTATCCCCACTGATATCTTGTAACACCCCGAATTTTCAAAACGTCTAAATTAACTCGTATCTTCGTGGAAAGACAAGGAGGGTGAGTAATAAATTAAAAATGATGTGTTATGTTATAATTTAAGTGTCCAAGTGTGGTATCTCAAGTTTTGAAGTTAGGGAAGTGACAAAATAAAAGTTGGCGAAAGTTATCGTAAATTCCTTTTTAAAGATTTGTCTGAAATTTGAGTAAAATGTCTCGGACATTTTCTCTCAATCTATTAAGAGTTATGGTCCCCGTGATCTATGAAATCGAAGGTCTACGAGTCTAGTTTGAAGAATAGATAAAACTCCACAAAAATCAATGGAAGAAGAAATAAAACCACATCATTACTACATAACGGGAGTAATAGAACAATGAAAATATTTAATATTAATGAATACATGACAAGAAGAAAATTATATTACAAGAGAATTAGTGACAGAAGATGAAATAATAACTACTGAACAATTATGTCCCGAACTACCAAAAACATTAATGTATACCGAAGAAACTACCGAAAAGGAAATAATCATTGCAGGAGTACCAATAGTAATAAAATTTAAAATATATCAAGGAGATGAAGATATCACTTTAGGAATAAAATGGCTAGAACAAGTAAAACCATATAATCTAGAAGACAAACAGTTGACAATAAATTATGAAAATAAAAGAGTAATAATAAAAAGAACTTTATTATGATAAAAATATGAAAATATATATACTTGCAAAGATAATAGAGGGATATTGCAACTGATATTATACACCAATTAGAGATACGGGAGCAGAAGCTAATATATGTAAATACAATTGTTTACCAGAAGATAAATGGGAAAAATTAAAAACACCGATAGTAGTAACATGATTTAATAATGAAGGAAGCATGATCACATATAAGGCAAAAAATATAAAAATAAAAATATGGGATAAAATATTAACTATAGAGGAAATATATAACTTTGAATTGACTACAAAAGATATGCTATTAGGAATGCCATTTTTCGAAAAATTATACCCACATATAATAACAAAAACACACTGGTACTTCACAACACCGTGTAAACAAAAAATAGGAGCAAAAAGAGTAAATAATAAAAAACGAATACAACAGAATGGATTAAAGGAAGTGAAAAAATTACACAAAAATTAGAAAATATAAAAGAAGAAGACCCTAAGATAGAATTAATTATATTCTCTATAAATAAAGTAAAAATAATCCAAGATAAGTTAGAATTATTATATAGTGAAGATCCTTTACAAGGATGGGAAAAACATAAGACAAAAATAAAAATTGAGCTAATTGATAATAATAGTACAATAACCCAAAAACTATTAAAATATAATTTTAATGATTTAACAAAATTTAAGATAGATATAAGTGAATTACTAGAAAAAGGGTACATACAAGAAAGCAATAGCAAGTATACAAGCCCAGCATTTATAGTAAATAAACATAGTGAACAAAAAAGAGGAAAAAGTAGAATGGTTATTGATTATAGAAATTTAAATGCAAAAACTAAAATATATAATTATCCAATACCAAATAAAATATTAAAAATAAGACAAATATAAGGATATAATTACTTTAGTAAATTTAACTGCAAATCAAGATTTTACCACTTAAAGTTAGAAGAGGAATCTAAAAATCTTACAGCATTTACAGTACCACAAGGATTTTATGAATGGAATGTATTACCATTTGGATATAAAAATGCACCAGGTAGATATCAACACTTTATGGATAACTATTTTAAACAACTAGAAAATTGTGTAGT